>JACEIK010007932.1:0-60601 GCA_018107945.1 Datura stramonium
AATTTACATGAGAATGTACACACATTGTTGGACAAACAAGGCAAAAGCTATACATTTGAGTATCAATTTGGCATATAAATATGCCCCTGATCACCTATCCACTACAATGATCGCCTTGTCAATGCAAAGAACCCACTACTGCGGTACATCACTCGCTGCAGTGAGGCATATCTCGCTGCAGCAAAACTCGCTAGGCATATCTCGCTGCAGCAAAACTCGCTAGGATGAATACCCATGGGGTTCTTGGCCCTCTAGTCAACTCAAGTCAACCGCGCCCACCAGTTTATCTCATATCCCCAATAATCTCACATAGTCAGGTACCAATTGAGCCTGACCAGATACCAATTGGAAAAGAAATAAAGTGAAAACTTTATAGATGCCTTATAGCTTTCTAAAGATTAGATGTGGACGTCTACACACACAATCCACAGGAGTCTACTCGACATTACTCTTGTACTTATGAGACCGGTAACCTAGACGTGATGTGCTCTGAGTTTACATCACTTTCGACACTTAAAACTAGAAAAATAGCATAGACTTAGGTATGTTTATATGGATATGAGGTGTTTTTACTTTGTATCAGGGAAAATAGGTGATGGAGCAAGCATATGCAAAAGATGCAGAAATGTGCAAAAAAGCAGCCAAGTACTGATCTCAGTATGAGCCATACCTAGATAATAAGAGTCGTACTGAGACTCATGGAAAAGCTCAGAAGTCTGGAAAACTGCAAAGGCAAAGTACGACTCTTAGTACAAGTTGTACCAAGCTGATACGAGCCGTAACTGGAGTAGTGGAATATTTCAGAAAAGTTGCACAATTGAAGTCCCCTGGTATGGGTAGCACCTATGGATCGTAGCATCTACCTACCACCCATACCAGAAGCCGTGGGAAGCTTCAGGGATCTTAAGGACTTGGCAGAATTCAAGATGTGACAAGCTATTACGAGTCATAGGAGCAAGGTACGAGGCGTACCAAGACACTTGTAGAAAACTTCAGAAGATGTCAGAATTCTCAAAGCCAAACCACAATAGGATTGTACCAGCTGCAAACACTTAGCCAATACTACAGAAGTCAAGGAATGTACGAGAGCAAGGCATGACCCGTAAAATCCTGTTACGAGTCGTATGATGAGTCGTAGGATGTGTCAGCACCATATTTGGTTATTTCCCAGTTAACATAGAAAAAGGATTTCATTGTCTGTATAAATACGTTTTATGTTTCTTTTATGAGAGAGAGGGTCAGAATTAGTTGATTGTCAATTTCTATCAAGTTCGTAATTAGTTTTTGACAATATTGGAGAGAAATTCTTGAGAATCAAAACTTAGATTTCTCAATTGTTCTTGATTTTGTTCATCATATTCTATTGCGATATTCACAATAGGTTTTCATTCAATCATCATAGTAAGTATTTAATTATGTGTTTGTCTATGAATATTAATCAAAATCTTGCAATCATTAGAGGCTAAAACCTCCATAATTAGGGTTGTAGGAACCATGATGGATTAATGAACTAGGGTTACACAAAGTGATTCGAAACCAATGCTAAATGCTTGTACTGTATTCTCTTCGTCTTTAATGTTTCTTAATGAATAGCAATGTTGGGACTTTCCCAAATTCTCTACTTGCTTGAACCTAGAGAGGTAGAGATTAGGAAATGAGAATTACAACAAAGCCTTGATTTCTATGATCATTGTATAACTTGAGCTGCAGTCGCAGGATAGTTAATTTGGTACATAGTGATAATGGTTAATTTGAAATCACTTATGAGACCTAACCCGGTGATTGAGTATAGTCATCCAATAGGGACAAACCAGTCGTTTTGATGAACCCTAGTTATCAGTTCTACAAGTAAGCGTTGGGATCGATCACGAGTGAAAACCCAAAGTAGTTATGAATCCATGGAGAATACTTATCATAGTTAATTGCAAATCTTGATTAACAACACTTGGTTTTTAAACTTTTTTTATAATTGTTTCTCTATAAACCCCCCAATTTTGGAGATAACACACCAAAAAGTTTAAATACAACATTAGTCTAGATCTTACAATATTCTCTGTGGGTTTGACCCCAACCTCTTTGTTGGGTTCTTTATTGACAACGTCTGCTTTATACTTTGTCAGGAGCACGAGTTTGAGAATTATCAAAAAGTGGTGCCATTTTTGGGGAATACGGCTAAGATTATATTAATTTCTTGTATTTAACTTTTGGTTGTTATTTCTGCATTTACATTTTCTTTTTGTTTTTGACACCCACAGGTTGTCTCTTGGTGAATGCCAAGTACTCGATGAAGTGGAAATCCTTGATTCCTTTGGATGTTGAAATTAAAAGAACACTGGGAAGGATGGAGAACCAAGAGCAGAGAGATGCTCGTCTTGCTGAAGAGGATAGGCAAGTCGAACTATCTTAGTAAGCTGCACTTTAGAAAGCCGATGATGCTCGAGATGAAGTTGTGAACGCTGTTCGCCATGGAAGGGGAAACAGAGGCTAGAGATATGGCCCTCAATTCTTTTATGAGGATGATTGGATATTGATGAAGTTGGGACAATTGGAGCTATGGTACCACCACCTTTGCCTGCTAGGGAAAAGTTTGACATCACTAGCACCATGATACAATTGCCCAATATGAAAAGAGTGTTTAGTGGCAATGCAGTGATGATTTTAACCTGCACTTAATGAACTTTTTTGGAATATGCAAGGTGTACAAGTTGCCCAGAGTCAGTCAGGACGCAATAAGGCTCAAACTCTTCCCATTCTCTCTGTCTGGGGAAGCCACTTTATGGTTATCGGAGTTTCCCAACGACTCCATTACCAATTAGAGGGATCTCAAACAAGTTTTTCTAAAGAGATTCTTTCTACCCTCCAGGATGCCACAACTTGAGGATGAGATCTACAATTTCCGACAACAAAAAAAAGAGGCACTTCATGAAACCTGATTAAAATTTAAGAAGAAGTTGACCAAGTGCCCAAATCACAAAATTTCTGATCACAGTTTGTTAGAGATTTTCAATAGGTCATTGAACAACAGTACTAAAGCTATGGTAGACACTGTGGTGGGAGCAGCACTCATGAGTCACACTTGGGAGCAAGCTTCCACTATTCTTGACAGAGTGACCAAAAATAACAGCGCATGGAACACCCCAGAAGCAAAAGAAATTGCTAGTATATATGTTATTGGAATGACTGCATACCAATGAAAAAAGGAGGAGGAACGTGATCAATTGGCCCAAATGCTTTCAGAATTGGATGTGCTCATGAAGCATATCATGGGCACTGGAGCCAGAAAAGTTAATACAGTGGGAACACAGGGACAGGAACCAGGGCCAGAGCATTCAGATTTTGAGGAGGAGGCAAACTTCTTGGAAAACCAAGTGGCGGGTTTCCAGGCCAACGCCCAAGCATTAGGAAAAGACACTTGGCGCCAAGGTTTTGGAAATCAAGGTCGGAACCAATATCAATACAACTACAACCGAATTGGGTATAGAGATAGAAGCTGAGGTCGTGAGCTAGAGAGAGAATGAAAAAGGAATGATAGTTACCGCAACGATCAAGTAGGATTGTACGTGCCTCCTAATGCATGTGAGAGGGAGGCTGGGCAATCAAAGTTGGAGAGCATGACGGCTGAGATGCTCAAAAAGGTGAGATCCACGGAGGAACAGTTGAAAGACATTCATGGAGATATATTTGGCATTGGTCAGAGAGTTGAGTCATATTCCACGGCCATCAAGCAAATAGAGCAGCAGCTGGGTCAACTATCGACATCCTTGAGCCCTAGGCAAAAAGGAAAACCACCTAACAACACAATCCAATATCTGAAGAATGAAAGTTACTGTATGGTTGTGATGACTAGGAGTGGAAAGACCACAATTGACCTCCCCCTATCGGTAGTAGTTGAACTGCAAAGGAAGAAAGAGAGCGTGATTGATGATGATGAAGAGGTTGCTGAGCATGAGTTGATTGAGGCTCTAGTTATTGAGAAGGATCTGACCAGAGCTGAGGGAGGAAAATAAAAAAAAGAGGGGCTCAGAGGATGTTGGAGACGAGACCCTAAAGAAGAAGAGAAAAAAGGAAAAGAAAGAGCGCAAGCCGGCGAGATTGAAGAGTCAGCAGACTTATGACGAGCATAGGTCAGAGCTGCTTGACAGAGCGAGAGGAGCGGTAGCTCCATCACTGCTCATGCCGAGCTTGTGGGTAGCAAGGACCCTTTTAGAGAGCCACATTCAGCCCCATTGATTCCAAGGGTCATAGAAGCGACCACTATTGCTGAGGGGGTGACCATTCCCCCCATTGATATATCATTGAGTACGCCAACCATTGCCAGCGCCACAACTGCAATAGAGGTACCACCTCCGCAGGATGACAAGAGTTCTTAATGCACCACAGGTATGTTCCCTTCCTTATGTTTTATATTCTATTCTTCGAGGACGAAGCATGCTTTTCAAAAGGGGAGGGGGTGCACTTGTATACTTTTTTGGAATTTTTGGATTCGTCTGATGGTTTTTCTTATCGTGTTTCTTTTCCCTCGGGTATGCTATCTAGTAGAACCGGCATGTTTAGAATGTTTTTGTTTAATTAGAATGTAGCTTAGGATTACTCAGCCAATAAAATGCACTAGTTTTGAAGTTTGGAAAAAGTTGACCCTATTTAAATTTTTTGATGGTTAGTTGTGTATTTGTTGATTGCAAAACATGATTTTTATAGATCTTTTTGTGTCATTTAGTGTATTAGCATGAGTAGTTATAATTGGAAATGTACTAACCGGACAGGTAGAATGAATGCCAAACATGTAACATGAGTGAGTGAGGTATTAACCTAGTTCAATACTGCGTAGAGGAGCTAGAGCTTGCCCAATTGGTCATTACATTGATTTTAGAATGGTTGGTTAAGAAACGATCATAGGCCCTTTTTTCTTAGCCATTTTAGCTTAAATTACCCTACCAAAATGATATAATTCCCTTGATCCCATTTTTGAGCCTTAAATGAATCATTTTTCTTTGATTAACCAACTAACCTTACCCATTTTTTAATAATGAAACTGTTTTAGCGCTGGTCCTTCCTTGGACATTGTGAACGTCAACATAGGCAAAATGCCTAAGTTAAGGGTGGCTAGAGTAAGGGTGCTTAAATATTTGAAAGGTGAAAATGGAAGAGAAAATAAAAAGGTAAAAAATGAGGTGTGGTGTGACCAAAGAAAAAGAAAAAGAAAGAAAAAATTGAAAAAGAAAATACAAAAAGAGAATGATGAATGAAAATTTCGTGAAAACACATTACACTCATACAAGTGCATGAAAAGGGTGAAAAGGGAGGAAAAAGTGGAAAAAGCAAAACGGGTGAAAAAGTGAAAAAATGGAGCCACATGTATGCCAAGGAGGGATTTAGCCACTAAAAAGATTCCATCTCTACCATACCCAGCCAAAAGCCTACATTACAAGCCAAAGAAAGTCCTATAGTGATCCTAGCCTGACCATATGACAAACCAAAGTAGAGAAAATTAGGGCAAGCCTATGGTATCCAACATGCAGTATTTGGAACTTCGTTATGAAAGTGAGAGTCTTACTTGTTTAGTCCTATGTTTCATATTTTACTATATTTGTGAGTAGGGGACTTCATTTGCTGTGAGCGTATGTTGTTTGTGTTTAACTCTACCAGTTGTCTGTGTGAATAGCATTGGTGATGATTTGGCTATCTGTTAATAGCTAGATTAAATATCTTGATCCCTGTTTATCATGTTTTGTGGTTGCTTGATGTGCATGTGCTGATTTGGTTAATGAAAAAAGGGTCAAAAGTTGTTTGAGTTATAGTGCAAGTTTTGGTTTATTGTTGGCTGTAGTATCCTAGGTTTATTTTTTAGTTATCTGCCATTTTTAGTTTTTGTTTTCTTTGCCTAAGTACATGCAAAAGTTTAATATTAAGGGTGTTGATGTGTTGTGAGTTTACAACACTATTGACGCTTAAAACTAGGAAATAACATGTACTTAGGTATGTTTATATGAATATGAGGTGCTTTACTTTGTTTTCAGAGAAAATACGTGTTGGAGCAAAACCGTGCAAAAGATGCAGAAATGTGTAGAAAACCAACCAACTACTGATCTTAGTACAAGCCGTACCTAGATTTTACAAGTTGTATTGAGACTCGTGGAAAAGCTCAGAAGGATGGAACACTACAAAGGCAAAGTACAACTCTCAGTACAAGCCGTACCAAGATGGTACGACCTGTAACTGGAGTCGTGAAATATTTCAGAAAAGTTGCACAACTGAAGTCCCCTGGTATGGGTAGCACATACGGACCGTAGCATATATCTACGACTCGTACCAGGAGCCGTGGGAAGATTCAAGGATCTTAAGGACTTGGCAAAATTCATGATGCGACAAGCTATTACGAGTTGTAGGAGCAAGGTATGAGGCATACCAAGACACTCGTAGAAAACTTCCAAAGATGTTAGAGTTCTCAGAGCCAAACTACGATGGGATTGTACGACTCGTGGGACCATGTTACGAGTTGTACCAGCTGCAAACACTTAGCCAATTCTGTAGAATTCAAGGAATGTACAAGAGCAAGACACAACCCGTACAATCTTGTTACGGGTCTATGATGAGTCATAGGATGTGTCAGCACCAGATTTAATTATTTCCCAGTTAACTTAGGAAAAGGATTTCATTGTCTGTATAAATACGTTTTATGTTTCTTTTAGGAGAGAGAGGGTTAGAATTAGTTGATTGTCAATTGCTCTCAAGTTTGTAATTAGTTTTTGACAACATCGGAGAGCAATTCTTGAGAATCAAAACTTGGATTTCTTAATTGTTCTTGGTTTTGTTCAGCATATTCTATTGCAATATTCACAACAGGTTTCTTATAATCATCGTTGTAACTATTTAATTATGTGTTTGTATATGAATACTAATCACAATCTTACAATCATGATAAACTAAAACCTCTACATCTAGGATTGTGGGAACCATGGTGGATTAACGAACTAGGGTTACACAAAGTGATTAGAAACCAATGTTAAATGCTTGTATTATATTCTCTTCATCTTTAATATTTCTTAATGAAGAGAAACATTAGGGCTTGCCCGAATTCTCTACTTTCTTGAACCTATAGAGGTAGAGATTAGGAAAAGAGAATTACAACAAAGCCTTGATTTTTATGATCATTATATAACTTGAGTTGCAGTCGCAGGATAGTCAATTTCGAACATAGTGATAATGGTTAATTTGAAATTGCTCATGAGATCTAACCCCGTGATTGAGTATAGTTATCCAATAGGGACGAACCACTCATTTGGATGAACCCTAGTTATCAGTTCTACAAGTAAGCATTGGGATCGATCACGAGGGTAAACCCGAAGTAGTTATGAACCCAAGTGGAACACTTACCCTAGTTAATTGCAAATCTTGATTAACAACACTTGGTTTTTACGCTTGTTTTATAATTATTTCTCTATAAACCCCCCAATTTTGGAGATAACCCCCCAAAAAGTTTAAATACGGCATTGGTCTAGATCTTACCATATTTTCTGTGTGTTCAACCCCAACCTCATTGTTGGGTTCTTTATTGACAATGTTCGCTTCATACTTTGTCAGGAGTGTGAGTTTGAGCATTATCAAGATGCTCTAATACCTCTTGTCACGACACCAAAAGGATGAGTTGTGCTGGCACCTACATCGACTTTAATTTGATAGGAGTACTATTTATTCAAGCAAAATGCAAAGGAAATTAAACGCTCATTAACTCGAATATTACAAAATGTTTCTAATATTTAAAGATAAACCCCTTTTATTTAGAACCATGACTCCCCCACGATCTAGTCTAGGAAGGTACAAGAGCTCTAATAGAATACTTGACAAGATAAAATGACATAGCTTCGTCTGCGGAGAAGAACATGGAAGCTGATGTTGAGTACTCCACGTAAATCATGAGACTTCAAACCTTCCATAACCTAGACCCAAAAAGGTATAGAAATGTAGTATCAGTAGACCGCATATACCAGTAGGCATCATCGGTTGTCACGATTCGAACATATGCCCGGACCAAGACACGAAACTTAGAACCACAAATGGCTCCAAGTTGACCCATGACATGAACATAACAACAAAACAGCATATATTAAGAGGAATATGATAACTGAAATATGAATAAGCGAAAGTTTGAAACACGTAATAACTATGTAGAGTCAACATTGACAAACAAAGATTCTACATATTGTCTGAAAAAGCCTCTAACATAACTGAAGAGTTGATGGAACAACATCCCCAACTAGCTTACTAAAAGAGTGACACTAAAAGTAACACAACTCAACAATATAAAGGTCCTCGAAGGATGAGCACTCCCCAACAAGAGAATTGGACTAAGCTATGGAAACTGTGCTAACGGCGAAACTGAATCTAAGTGCTCGGACCTGTATCATGAAATGATGCTGCATAGAGTATACAGCCAGTACTTTGAATGTACTGAGTATGTAAGGTATGTAAAAAAGGCTTAGTAAATTGTTAGTTAAAATCATGTATATAAAATCAAAAGATCATGAGAGTAAAGACTGCATGCTAAAAGCTGCATTTGAGATATACATAATCATAAGCTAGTTATCATAAGTGAACATAATGACTCAAGATTTAAAAAAAGAAATCATATAACTTGTCATAGCTGAAATCGCAAATAAAAGCTCATAAACTAATTATCGGGTCAAATCTGCTGCAAAATATAATATCATATGTCATGAACATAAGTAACTGAAAACATGACGAACAATGGGAGACTCGTCCTAACCGACACCATCACGATACAGCTTCTGTGATGCCCTACTAACTTGCTCAAGTGGGCAGAGTCATCCTAAGCCTTGCTAGGGAAAGAAAGATAGAGGTGTGATATCACGGGTGTGCCCTTAGGCGGGGAAACACTCTCTTAAGAGGTCCTAAAATATATACCTATGGTGGCGCGTAGTTTATGAGACCGAGGAACCTTGGAACCTCAAGCCTACTTGGTGCTAGAGACTACTCCCAAACACACACACACATATATATAGCTCATAAAGATATCTTAGGTGTCTTGACTTCAAATCATCTCAAAATATAGCATAAATCTGAATAGTGAGGAGTCCTGACTCCAAATATCTCTTTAAAACTGATTTTGTACGTCTTGGCTAAATTATGATAAAATATACTTAACTTTACATGGGCTTACTTAAATCATGAAATCATTCATACTTAGAATAAGCTTCATAATGAAAAACTAAGGATTCATAAGTTTAAGAATTCATAAATATTCATGCATACTTGATAATTCATGATACTTGAAATCTTGGGCTCATAAGCTTGAAATTCATAAAACATGCATAATAGGGCACAATCTTCATAAACTTAAAATCATGAATTAGTAAGTAAATTGAGAGTCAAAACTTCCCTAATCGCCATAAATCATCAATTGAAACATGAGAGAATTGAACCCATAGAGATATCATAGAAGATTGCATTGAATTGGGTTAGCCACTAGAATTTTACAAATTTAGAATTTGAGAAGTAGAAATCATAAATATTGAATTGAAAGGGCATAAGGGTGGAAGAATGTCCCCCATTCATAACCCTACATACCTGGGTTGATTACTCGTTGACTTTTCTTGATGATCCCAAGAAGATTTGAAGAGGATTGAAGAAGAACCCTAGCTCCTTTCTTGAGAGAAAATCCAACTATCGTTCTTTTGGAGAGGTGAGGATTTAGGCTAGGTTAAATCCTTTAGTATGACCTTTAGGAAGCCCAAAAAACGACGTCATTTAGGAGTTAGAAGCATAGGAGTTTGCAGGGAATGCCCCCAAACCATCCCGAATTATGTCCTTCAATTGGCAGTTACTACGACCAACAGCAAAAGTCGTGGTTTGATTGTACAACCCGTATTGAGATTCATTACAATTCCTGGTGTACAATTCCTGGTGCTGCTTCACTAAACAATTCATAACTTTTTACTCCGAACTCGAATTGATGCAAGGTCAGATGCGTTCGAAAGAAGACTTAAAGTTCTTATATTTGATATGTAGGATTACCCAAAAACGCTTTGTAAAAGGAGATCTATGGTCTCCTGAAGTTGATCCATGTAAGAACTTATATGAAAATCGAATCGGTAAGAAGGCTCTAAACTCAACTTTGTGCTAGACATTCCTTATGACCTTAAATTTTATCCAATGCACTTCTCACACTTATGAATTGGTCTAACACATAGTTTCCATAAGATTCATTGGATTTGAGCCTATCCACATACCTAGAAGGGTTCCAAACTTTACCTGAAAGTCCGAAGCATTACGACGTACCAACTCACGACTGAAACGACAATTTGTACCATCATATTATGACTCGTACCATGAGTCATAACACCAAACTATGAATCATGGTTTCCTCTCGTGACTAATGATCCCCTTTTCCCTAACTCTCTGAATATTTTGATGGATGTATAACACGACCCGCCATTCCCTGCTACGAGCCGTACCATGACTCGTACAACCAACACTTGAAAACCTATAGTCAAACTATGACTCTTGACCATGGGTTGTACCCACATACTACGCCTACGACTCGCAAGTGGGGACTCATTGGTTTGGAGAACCAAGTCTACGATTACAGACATGGGTATTCCTATGACCCATACTACCATCGTACAACTTGTAGGTTAAGCCGTATTGAGGTAATATTCTCAACTTTTCTGTTGTTCACATTTAAAATCTCAAGTCTGAGTCTTAGGGACTTCGGGATATTACAATATCTCCCCCTTGGAACATTAAGTCCTCGAATGTGAGTTAAGCATCTTGAAGAATTAGGAAAGAACTGCAATCCCAAATATTGAATATCTAAAGTTAAAAACTGACAGAGTGACTGACTCCGGACTGATTCACATGACTAAACTAAATTCATGAATCATGCATACATGCTAGAACATGAAAGGAGGAACTAAGAGACATAGACTTTACATGAAAATGAATAGAGTTCTAAGGATGAAATTTATACCTCCAAGCTAGATTAGAACTAGAAGACAATAGGTGCGGGTATCTAGCCATCATATCTACTTTGGCTTCCCAAGTAGCTCCCTTAACAAGCTGACTCCTACACAAACCTTCACCAGGCTACTTCCTTGTTCTTAGCACGAACCTAACGATCAAGGATCTCAATCGGTACCTCCCCATAGCTAAGACTATCATACCCCCAATGTCCTCTATCGGAACAACTGAGATGGATCTCCGATGCACGTCTTCAACAAGGACACATGAAACACTAGATGCCGAAGCTAAGCTGTGGTAGCTCCAACTTATAGGCCGGTTTGCCAACACGTCTCACAATCTGTATAGACCAAAATCAGGGACTAAGCTTCCCTTTCCTACCTAACCTCATAACTCCCTTCATGGGAGAAACCTTTAGCAATACCCAATCATCAACGACAAACTCAAGATCCCTCCTCCTAACATCCGCATAAGATTTTTGCTGACTCCGAGCTATTTTCAACCTGTCTCTAATAAAGTTGAACTTATCCACAACCTCATGAACTTAATTTGTCCATATTATGTAGCCTCACCTACCTTAAATCATCCAATAGGTGGATTATACTTCTAGCCATAAAGAACAAAAACAGATCATCAATAAATGCTGCAATAGTAGTGTTGTTGTATGCAAACTCAATGAGGGGTAAGTGATTATCTAAATACCCTTGAAATAAACACACATGCTTTCAACATGTCCTCAAGTGTTTGAATAGTCTGCTTGACACGACCATCCATCTGTGGGTGAAAGGCTGTGTGAAGCTTCACCTAAGTACCAAGACCCTTCTGAACTAACCTCAAAACTGAAAGGTGAACTGAGTACCGCTATCCAAGATGATAGACAAAAGAACTCCATGCAATGATACTAACTCTCAAATAAAAATCTAGCATAGTCCCTTGTGCTGACTGGGTTACCGTCCGCTATTACTCATATAGAATCACGTTGTCAGTGCATCCGAGGCGATCTATATTAAATCTACATAACCTCCTCCCTTCCAACTAGAAATATTGAAGTACCCTGTAGCATGCCTCCCGGACTCTCATGATCCACCTCTGTTCTATTTCTCTCCAAGCTCCTACTATCATAATAAAGTCTGAGTCCCACAACACACTTTCCTTTTCTTTCAGACCTAGCTCGACTACACCTCTTGAAATCAAAAGTTATCCACTAAGAACATTACCCCCCCAAATAAGAAGAAAGTTGCACAAGTTCGAGCTCGAATCAAGAGTCACTAGTCACACTATACTATGGTTTACCTGTACATCACACCTCATTCAAACCTATCACTTAAGATCATCCCGCGGCTCCTTGTAGATAACATGAACAAGAATTCCATATCTTCCAAGCTTGGCTAATAGCACGCTTCATGAACTTGCATACACGGAACCTATGAAACAGGCCGGAGGTATCCTGAATGTACACATTATGGCTTATCATTTCCATTATGGGGAACATACATGGGATTATAGTAAGGAAATCGTGAGCACGAATCATTTAGGAAATCTAAGTTGCACATATACCTAATATAGCATGATCTTATGAGTCGACAAGACAAATCTTAAGGACTGAGTTTGTAGAGCTGAGCATACTGAGAGACGGTAGTTTAACATACATAATGAGTTCCTAACATGAAGATGAGTTTTTGGAACTATGGAGTAAGACTGGGACCGCTGATCAAGTGGTTACTTATAATTCTAGATCTAAACATAAACATGAATGAGTGTAATGTCAACTGGAACATAGGGCAAGCATCTTAATAGGAATGGTTCAACATTCCTTAGATACTATTTCTGGAACTTCCTTACTAGAAAAATCTGCAGACTTGACATCCCTTCACTTACCATCTCCCCATTGGTTTAAAGACATTATTCTAAGGCTCTTGGATCATTTTTAAGGCTAGGCAAACATAACTAGCTCCTGACTTCCCATTCGTCTCTAAAGCTATCGTTGAAGACTTCATACTTATAATCATTTTACACCATCTACCATGCAAGTCTCATACTAGAATACTAGAAGGGGTTTTTATACTTTACTATATGGCTCCTGGGCCCTGGCTGTCATGTGAGGATCAACTTGAAAGGCTCATGGAATAAACTGTGACTATTTCAGTGAGCACTCACAACTCCGATGACATGAAAGTGCATTTATTCCGGCGCTGGTCACCACCTGCACTAGAAGATGCGCCCAGCTGAGATGGGCGAGCTGCTAGAGCTGTTGAAGTGGGGGCTAGGACACGACCTCTACCATTACCCTATCTATCCGAAGGACAATCCCTGCACTTACATGTCCGAGCCTCCCGCACTCAAGCAAATATTTAGGCCAACTAAACCTCTCCAGGTGGTACCTACCACACTTCCTGCAACGGGGAAAATGCCCTCTCCTGACATACCCCTCTAAACCTAGAGTCCTGATGCTCTACCTCTCTGACCACCTCCCGAGGTCTGGATGGGAGCTAGTCAAGGATGGGGCTAGGGCCAACAACCTCTAATGAGACTATGATTGGTATCTGCCACTTGCCCTCTCCTATTAAACTTCAAGTTTGCCTGTCCTGGCTCTCTTGTTCCCCTTTTCTCTTTCCCCTAAACTTTCCATCCGCCTTTGGATGATGGAACTTAGACTGGCGTTTCTTTATTAAATTCTCAGACCCTGGTGCTTTCATCCTCCAAAAGTGTTAATGGGTGTGTCTGCATGTTGGTTAAGCTGAGTAGCCAGGACATGCATCATCGTTTTGAAAGGTCGGAAAGCTCCAGATCAGTCACTAGCCCACTAAGAGAACTTCTACTGGGTTGGTGGGGCTGGTGGGCTCCCGTTAACATTTCCTCTTCCACTATCACTTCTGGGAGGCATTGTTTGCAAACTCGTAGGCTTCTGAGTTAAGCGAGTAGAAGAGTTGAACTTTAAAGCACGAGGATATAATCATGAAGGAAGTTTCTAAAACATCACTTGGCCTTTTCCCCATAAATTGTGGCATCCCTTCACTGCCCATGGAAAAGACTCTACGCAATGCGGCCTTCAGACACCTAGGACACACCTAAACAGCCACAATATCATGGTTTGTCACTGTCAAACATAGGCCTGGACAAAGATATGAAACACAGAACCACTAATGGCTCCAAGTCGACCCATGACATGAACATAACAACTAAAGACATATATTGAGAAGAATACGATAATTTGAAATGAATAAGAGGAAGTCTTAAACACATAACCACCATCTTGAGTCAACACTGAAAAGCTGAGATTCTACATATTGTCCGAAAACTCTAACATAAATGAAGAGTTAATGGGATAACATCCCCAACCAAGAAGCACTAAAGACTGAAACTGAAATTAATACAACTCAACAATCTAAAGGTCCTCAGAAGGATAAGGACTCCCCAACAATAAAACTGGACTAAGCTGTAGGAAACTAGGCAAACAGTGGAACTGAATTTAAGTTCTCGGGCTGTATCATGAAATGATACAACAAAAAAAGTATGCGGTCAGTAATTTGAATGTAATAGGTATATGTAAAGGCAAGTAAAACATGCTTAGTAAATCGTTAGTTGAAGTATGCATATAAAATCAAAAGATCCTGAGAGTAAGGAATGCATTCTAAAAGTTGTATCGGGGATATACATAATCATAAGCTGGTTATCATAACTGAACATAATATCTCAATATTTAAAAATATAAATCATACCTTTTCATAGCTAAAATAAAAAATAAAAGCTCATAAAGCGATCCTTCGGTTCAAATTTGCTGCAAAACATAATATCATAAGTCATGAAAATAAGTAACTGAAAACATGAGGAACAATGAGAGACTCGTCCTAACGACATATCACGATAAGAACACGTGATGCCCTGTGCTCAAGTGGGAAGAGTCGTCCTAAGTCTTGCCATGGAAAGAACGATGGAGGTGTGATATCACGGGTGTGCCCTTGGGTGAGGAAACGCTCTCTTGAGAGGTTCCAAAATCACCTACGGTGGCATGTAGTTTATGAGACCAGGGAACCTTGGAACCCAGAGCCTACTTGGTGCTAGACACTACTCCAAAAAACATATATATAGCTCATGAAGATATCTTGGGATTCTTGACTCCAAAACATCTCCAAATATAGCTTAGAAATCTGAATAGTGGGAATCTTGACTCCAAATATCTCTTTAAAGCTAATTTTGTACACCTTAGCTAAATCATGACAAAGTATACTTTACTTTAAATGGGATTTCTCAAACCATGAAATTATTCATACTTAGAATAAGCTTCATAATGCAAAACTATAGATTCATAAGTTTAAGAATTCATAAGTATTCATGCGCACTTGATAACTCATCATACTTGAAATCTTGAGCTCACAAGCTTGGGGGTTCATAAACCCATGCATAATAGGGCACAATCTTCATAAACTCTAAATCATGAATAAAAATGATGAAGTTGAGTCAAAACAACCTAATAGACATAAAATCATCGATTTAAACATAGGAAATTGAACTCATAGAGATGGCATGGAAGATTGCATTGAATTGGGTTAACCACTAGAATTTTACAAATTTTGAACTTGAGAAGTAGAGATCATGAATTTTCACTTGAAAGGGTATGAGGGTGGAAAATTTTCCCCATTCATAACCCTACACTTACCTGGGTTGATTACTCGTTGACTTTTCTTGATGATCCCAAGAAATTTGAAGGATTGAAGAAGCCTAAGCTCCTTTCTTGAGAGAAAAATCCAACTATCGTTCTTTTGGAGAGGTGAGGATTTAGGCTAGGTTAATATCTGATTTGACCTTTGGGAAGCCCAAAACGACGTCATTTAGGAGTTAGAAGCATAGGAGTTTACCAGAATGCCCCCAAACCATCGAATTAAGTCCTTCAATTGGCAGTTACTACGACCAACAGCGAGTCGTGGTTTGATTGTACAACCCCGTATTGAGATTCGTACAATTCCTGGTGCTGCTTCACTAAACAATTCATAACTTTTTACTCCGGAGCTCGAATTGATGCAAGGTCGGATGCGTTCGAAAGAAGACTTAAAGTTCCTATATTTGATATGTAGGATTACCCAAAAACACTTTGTAAAAGGAGATCTATGGTCTCCGGAAGTTGATCCATGTAAGAACGCCTTAGAAATCGAATCGGTAAGAAGACTCTCAACTCAACTTTGTGCTAGACATTCCTTATGACCTTAAATTGCTTGTCAATGCACTTCTCACACTTATGAATTGGTCTAACACATAGTTTTCATAAGATTCATTGGATTTGAGCCTATCCACATATCTAGAAGGGTTCCAAACTTTGCCTGAAAGTTCGAAGCATTACAACGTACCAACTCACGACTGAAACGACAATTCATTGCCATCATATTATGACTCGTACCATGGGTCATACCACCAAACTATGACTCATGGTTTCCTCTCGTGACTAATGATCCCCTTTTCCCTAACTCTCTGAATATTTTGATGGATGTATAACACGACCCGTCATTCCCTGCTACGAGCCGTACCATGACTCATTACAACCAACACTTGGAAACCTATAGGCAATCTATGACTCTTGACCATGGGTTGTACCCACATACTCGACTCATAGTGGGGACTCGTGGTTTGGAGAACCAAATCTCTATTCTGAACCATGGGTATTCCTATGACCCATACTACCATCGTACGACTTGTAGGTTAAGCCGTGATGAGGTAATATTCTCAACTTTTCTGTTGTTCACATTTAAAATCTCAAGGCTAGTCTTAGGGGCTTTGGGGATATTACAATATCTCCCCCTTGGAAACATTCGTCCTCGAATCTAGGAGTTAAGCATCTTGAAGAATTAGGAAGAACTGCAGTCCCAAATATTGAATATCTAAAGTTGAAAACTGACAGAGTGATTGACTCCGGACTGATTCACATGACTAAGCTAAATTCATGAATCATGCATACATGCTAGAACATGAAAGGAACTAAGAGACATGAACTTTACATGAAAATGAATAGAGTTCTAAGGATGAAATTTATACCTCAAGCTAGATTAGAACTAGAAGACAATAGGTGCGGGTATCTAGCCATCATATCTACTTTGGCTTCCCACGTAGCTCCCTTAACAAGCTGGCTCACAAGAACCTTCACCGAGGCTGCACTTCCTTGTTCCTCAACTTAGAACCTAACGATCAAGGATCCAATCCAGGTACCTCCTCATAGGTAAGACTATCCTTCACCCCCAATGTCCTCTATCGGAACAACTAGAGATGGATCTCCGATGCACGTCTTCAACAAGGACACATGAAACACTAGATGCACCGAAACTGCTTCATCTGGTAGCTCCAACTTATAGGCCGGTTTGCCAACACGTCTCACAATCTTGTATAGACCAACATACCCGGGGACTAAAGAAGCTCCTTTCTTTCCAAACCTCACTTAACTCCTTCATGGGAAACCTTTAGCAATACCCAATCATCAACAAACAAACTCAAGATCCCTCCTCCTAACATCCGCATAAGATTTTTGCTGACTCCGAGCTATTTTCAACCTGTCTCTAATAAGTTGAACTTTATCCACAACCTCATGAACTTAATTTGTCCATATTATGTAGCCTCACCTACGCCAAATCATCCAATAGGTGGATTATGTCTAGCCATAAGGCCTAAAGAACTAGATCCATCTAGAAATGCTGCAATAGTAGTGTTGTTGTATGCAAACTCAATGAGGAGTAAGTGATTATCCCAAATGCCCTTGAAATAAACACATGCTTTCAGCATGTCCTCAAGTGTTTGAATAGTCTGCCTTAACCTGACCATCCATCTGTGGGTGAAAGGCTGTGTGAAGCTTCACCTAAGTACCAAGACCCTTCTGAACTGACCTCAAAACTGAAAGGTGAACTGAGTACCGCTATCAAGATAGACAAAGAACTCCATGCAATCGAACTAACTCTAAAAATAAAATCAACATAGTCCTTGTGCGGCTGGGTTATCCGATCCACTATTACCCATATAGAATCACGTTGTCAGTGCATCCGAGGCGATCTTATAATGAAATCTACCTTAACCTCCTCCCACTTCCAACTAGAAATATTGATACCACATGCCTCCCGGACTCTCTTGAAGAGCCCAAGAAGATTTGAAGAGGATTGACGAGAAAGAAGAACCTAGCTCCTTTCTTGAGAGAAAAATCCAACTATCGTTCTTTTGGAGAGAGTAAGGATTTAGGCTAGGTTAATACCTTTAATATGACCTTTAGGAAGCCCAAAGAACAACGTCATTTTGGAATTAGAAGTATAGAGGAGTTCACTAAAATGCCCCCAAACCATCAAATTAAATCCTGCAGCTGTCAGTTACTACGACCAACAGTATGGGTCGTGGTTTGATTGTACAACCCGTACTGAGGTTCGTATGATGCCTGGTGCTTGTTCACTGAACCACTCATAACTTTTACTCGAACTTTGATTGATGCAAGGTAAGATGCGTTGGAAAGAAGAATCAAAGAACTTCTACTTGATATGTTTAATTAACCAGAAACACTTTGTGAAAAGATATCTATGGTCTCTTGAAATTCGCCCTTGTAAGAACTAATATGAAAAACTCAATTGGTGAGAAGGCTCTCAACTCAAGTTTCTGCTAGATGTTCCGTATGACATTAATTTGTATCCAATTCACTTCTCACACATATGAATTGGTCACAACACATAGTTTCCATAATATTCATCAGGTTTGAGCCTATCGATATACCTAGAAGGGTTCCAAACTTAGCTTGAAAGTTCGAGCATTACGATATGCAACTCACGACTGAAACGACGACTTGTACCATCATATGGCCCGTACCATGAGTCGTACAACTAACCTACTACTCTTGGTTTCCTCCCATGATGCGACCTATTTCCCCAACTCTCCTGAATATTTTCCATGGATGCATACCACGACCCCTCATTCCACGCTACGAGCTATACCATGACTCGTACAACCAACATTTGAAAACCCATAGGCAAGCTAAGACTCTTGACCACGGGTCATACCCATCATAGTGGGGACTCGTGGTCTGGAGAATCATAATCTCTTACGAACCACATGTACGTCGACCAGTACTACCATCGTACGACTCTTAGGTTGAGTCATTATACAAAATTTTCTCAACTTTTTGCTGATCCATTTCAAATATCAAGTCTAGTCTTAGGGACTTTCGGGATAATATCGGCTGACAAAAGATTAGTTCACATAAGGACATATAAATTAACATACAATCGACATTAATAGATGTAACAACTACTCCACTTACACAATAATATTTTTAGTTTATTAGTCAAATTATTATCTCTTAGACTCATCATGGTTCATGCATTCACCCTACAACTCTAGCCATCAATTAATCATTGTGTGTCTCTCTCTCTCTCTCACCTCGTTGTAGCGAGCGGGGTGCTTAGTCGCTACAGTGGTCCATAACAGCGGTGATTTGCCCGCTGCAACGGTACCCAAGGTAGGTAGTAGCCCCGTTTCACTAATCCAACTCTTTTTTATTCTTCATAAGGTAGAGCACGTCTACCTAATTTACCATTTCACTATCGTGCTTAAGTCCTTTCTATCATTTATTGACCTATTTTATTACTTATAGGATTTCTCGACCCTCTTTAATTTAGTAAATTATCAATAAATTTAAACCGATAGTCTCCCTGTAATTCACTATAAATTTAAACCGGTAGTCTCCCTGTAATTCACTACCTTTTATTTAAAAAGTTTCATGCTACCTTCTATAACCCACATAAATCATTTTGATCAAACATTCAATCACAAATACAAATTAAATATCTCAAGTACAGACAAGGAAAGCATCAAACGATATCAATGGAGTCAAATCCATCACAATCATGTCATATAGTACCATACCTGTATCGTATCATCATGTGTGCATCCCATCCGTATCTCTCACATACCCAAATCACGTTGGTATATATTGTATCACACTTGTAGCCACTGTACCTCCTTGTCATTGCGGCCATATCATACCATACTGCACAATCTCTATCTTGCAATTATACCATCGATGATATACTGGGCACACACCTCTGTCACATCACTCTACCACATGCTAGAGGTTCTTATATTTTCCCTTCCGAGTCATGACCTACAAGGAACTCTAGAAATTCATGTGCTGTACACCCTCTACCTATCATGAGATCTTCATCATACCCATCTGTGTACTCATGTCCGTACACTGGCTGTATGAAAATTTTGTCATACCTGTCTGTGTACTTACTCATACCAACACCCGAATGCTCACCTCGGGCATGAGCCACACATATTGGATCCCTCACTCACGACTTGATCATACAATTTGCTGTCAGGTTCTCCTTGCTTCCCCATGTCTCTCATTCTCAACATGCCAGTTTACCTTTCCATATTACATGCCACTTTGTTTTACGCACTCGCTTATCATAAACTCCACTCATCAATTCAAGATCCATATATCACAGTTCAAATATCAACAAATCACACAAAATAAGAATTATGCTTCGCCAAGCATAGCACAAACCTAGTTCAAGGCTATTTCATGACTAGTTATTTATTATATCATTTATATTCAAAAGAATTCCACGATGAGGCTGCCTGGCGCTCGCGAGATTGGGCTTCACTGCAGTGGCATCACTATCTGCATGGCGGCGCTGCAGCGGTACTGCTCAAAACGAGTACTTACGATCATATTTTTCTCCAAGATTTCCCACAGAAAGGCTTGTTTTGCAATCTCTCACCCCTCATGCCAAAACCTATAGTAATTCATCCTCACATGAATCCTTACCTCCTCCCCTCAACAAATACCAATCAAATTTACTTGAAACAAACAATCATAGGACACAACATAACAAGAGCTTACTAGCCCATAGTCGCCCTCCATAATTTCATGAGTCACTATTCGAGCCGCTTACAACAATTATGGCCTACCCCTCAACGGTCAATTCCCACACAATATATAAGTAAAGATTTAGGACTGACCAAAATTCAATATTGTATTTGGTAAAGAAAGGACTATACCTATATATGACCAAGCAATGTCCGAAGACCATTACGCGAAATCAATCCACTCCTATATACCTCATTATCTAAAGTCTATTCCATTTAAATCATATTCTATAGATTTCGTCATGTGGATATAACCATCCCTTCCTATTTCCTTCCCTCCGACACTTACTAATTATAACCATTCAATGACAATTTATTCAAATTCCTGCCCCCAACTCATCAATAGCACATCAAATATACACACATATATGTTTCGCTATTCAGGTCTAACAAGAATTGAGTAAGCCATAGCCTACCTGGTTGCCAAGCTTTTGTCGAGACGTTCATGCATATTTCCATCATGTTACGAGTTCTTGTGGGGAATCTTAGCTACGTAGGTGAAGTCTTGTATTTCTAGCCTTTTTTTCTCTCCTTGTCCCCAAAAATCCTGCTTCCTGTTTTGGGTGCCTTTATTCAACCCCTTGTAGAATAGGTATTTACAAATCCTAATGGGAAAGTTTATGGAATTTTGGTCTATGTCGTCTCTCTTTTGCATCGAGGGCACGTCCGCTACAGTGCGCTATAAGCGGAAATGGTCCCCACCCCAGCTGTCCTGCACCTGGTCCCACCTAATTTTGGCTTTAGCCCGTTCAAAATTGTTTGTCTAATAATTTTTTATTTTCTGAAACTTCATTCCATCTTGCAAAAAATTTAAATTCGCCTGTTCTTAGGTCGTTAGAGATTGTTATAACAGTCGAGCTGGTCATGCACAAATCTAATTTTATTCAATAGAGGGTCGGTATTGTTGTTGAGAATTTGCTGAAACGCAATATATTAAAGATGAGTCATGTTTGTAAAGAAAAATTGACATAAATAACCATTTTCTAAAACAATAGTCAATAAATATTATAAAAATCTATATATATTAAAGGATATATATAAAATATATATTTTGATACAAAATAGAGTATTTTTTTATATTAATTATCAAATTAAAAAAACACAAAAACAAAATATACTCAACAACAAAAAAAATATATTATAAAAATATTTTTAATTTTTTAATTTAAAAATTTTATAACAACAAAATAATTCCTTCAGGGCCCCACACATTGAAACCCGCCAGCCATCCACCTTTTTCTCCTCCCCAGTCACTGTGAAAATGATCATAACGCCATCATGTGGACATGCGTCATTGACCTCCATTAATCACACATCACCGTAACACCAATAGAAAAAGCATCAGAACTCGTAACCACTTGAAAACACCTACTTAACTTTTCTTTTGCTTCCTAAAATTAAAACAAGAGATAAACATATTCTCGATTCTAATTTTGGTTTAGGTGGAAATATCATAGGAGAAAAAATCATAAGGATTTTTACCTTGTAGTGCTAATATCTTTGTTTAAATCTGAAAAATCTTGTATAAATATTTATAATATATAGATAAGTTTAAATTACAATATTTAAGTAAAAAAGATGCAGACACTGCTTATGACTTTAGCTAATTAAAATTCTAAAAGGTAAATATAGGTAGTAGGGGCACGTAATGCTTAATGATATAACTTGAATAATTCAAGTGGAATTTGTTAGTTTAGGAGTAAACACTCAAAGAAGATGAAGGTTAATTCAGGGTAAGAACCGAGAAGGGTTGGTCAAAAGAATAAGAAGGTAAGAGAGAATAAGAGATTGATTTTATTCATGAATGATCCATTATACTTTTCAGTCCCTATTTATACAATGCATTAAAAACTAATTGAACTAACTGCTTAACTAACTTTAACAGAATTCCAGAAATATAGCTTAGCCTATATGTCTTCTAGAATTGGCTCTCTTCTACATCAATCACATTAATTCAACTTCTTTTCATCGATACTTCCTCATTTTAATATCTTCAATTTGTATCAATACCCCCACTTGATGAGAAACAACCTTGACCTCAAGCATGGAAGGAAGGAATGAAGAAGCTCAGAAAGGAGTTCCCAAGTAGCTTGAGCAGCATCAAGATCAAGCCATTTAACTAGCACCTAACAAACAGCCTTGTTACCTCTCTTAATCATCCTTCTTTCCAAAAATTCTTTAGGTAATAGGTAGTAAGGGCTGGAGATGTTTAGAACAGGAGGATGGTTAATGGCCTTCAGGAAGTTCATGGAAAACTTCAACTGAGAAACATGAAAAGTATGGTGGATGAGGACATAAGAAAGTAACAAGAGCTTATAAGCAACTGCCCAAAATTTAGCAATAATCAAATAAGAGCCAAAGTACTTAGCATCAAGCTTGTAAATGGTCTAGAAACCATTAAGCTGCCTATAGGGCTACAACTTCAAGTATACCAATCACCCTGTCACGACCCACCAAGGCCATGGCCGGCGCTCAGCTAACACAAGCCCACCAAGCAAGCCCTGGATCATTATCGTGCTAAAAGAAATTCCTTAGAGTTTCCTCTGTACGAGGAGAAAATACATAAATTTAAACCTGTCAACACTCAAATTAAAAAAGAATCTAACATACTATAATACCAACATAATAGGCCTACAAAATTAGCATCAAAACCATAGTCAATGACTTCCACGAGACTTTAGAAGTCCCCAGTCATGCCATTACTAACACAAGTCAAAACCAATTTACAAAGAACCAAGGAGAAAAAACTCTGATTTAACTAAACTAATATACTGAATTAGTCTAAACAAAATGTCAGGTCCATGAAGCAAGTACGGGCTTACTGGATCAATCGTCAGCTCTATCTATCCCTCTATAAAGCCAAGAAGTTACCCTCAGCTAAATTATCTGTAAGGGGAAAAAAAGGAAGGAGCAGGACTAGTCACACTAACTAAGTGAGTAATAATATCATCCATAGCATTTATTTTGGAAAAACATATATTAAATCACGCAGTCTATAAACCATCAAAATAGCTTATTCCAATCAGCATGCCATTTCATGTGTGAAACTTTTTCAAGCTGATAAAAATAATAATATTTTTAGAGATCTATTAGTGTCGATATACCTTCGACACTATGAATTTACCATAACCATCTGACTATCCCGTCAGCTAAGTTCCCTTCTAGGGTCTTTACACAATATTTATTTTTTCCTACAAGGTGCACCATGTCTAACAGTCCCAATGTTAGATAACAGAGAAACTAGCAAGTTAACTTCCTAAAATATTTTCTTTATAATGTAACATATATTCATATTCTTTCATGTAAAATCTAGAGATTGCAAATATCATAACTCATAAATAACACATAAATAAGAGTAGCCAATATGTAAAATCATGGTAAAAATAATTCGATGCATTTTAAATACTTGGTCATACTGTCTCTTATCCGTGCACAAGTAGACCAGTTTCTAAATAATATATTTTAATGCGGGAAAACAACTTAAAACATACTATAGTTGGCTAATTATGGAAGAATTATCACTTACAATACTTTTATCAGAATAACTTTAATTTGCTTCCTCAGAGGCTCAATTTTCTAAAGAAAATATAGTGCAACATTTGAGTATTCCTTATCCTTAGAACGCATAGAATTATTTATTTATAAAGCAGAACCTATACTCCCCAAGCCCACGCTCAATTATTAGATTAATTTTAACTAACTGCCTCCAAAACTTCTTGTCCTCCACTAGTTATGGAAAAGGGATTTATCTATTATTTATTTTAAATAAAAACTATTAAATTGCTACTAATTACTTCTACCCAATTCAGAATCTTTTTCAAAAATTCAAGCTTAGACCATTTATATTCTTGGTGGGTTGTGTCCAACACAAGGAGAAGTTTAATGGTAAAGTATGTATCAAGACTTGCCTGCAGTAGTCAAGAATGGTGGAAAGAACTAGTCTCCTACAAATACAAAAAATTTTGGCCTACGCGGAGTCTTCCTCTTCTCTCTTCTGTATCTCTCCCTCTTCCTATCAATTCTTTTTTTTTGAAGGGAACGCTGCTAGACATCTTTATGCTAGAACACCGTGGTATTTTATGCCCAATTTTTTCACCACCCTTTGACCTCTCACGTTGCTTACTGTTTGTTGAATATTAAGGGGTGGTTTATTAACTTAAGAGTTAGATAGTTAAATGGGTTTGGGGTAATGGGTTGGGTATTAAAAGTGGTTGTCTTAACCCAAATGGGATAGGCCCAATTCTTTTAGTCATTAGATTGTTCCCCCTTATGAAAGATTCGTGTTCCGGCGTTTGGTAACTACACGCAAGTGCACATAGTCGAACAAGTATGCATGTTTACACATTTGCATGTTTGGTATCTCAACATGTTTACACATTTGCATGCTTTCATACGAATCACCTTTGCATCTTAATATCATGGCACAACATGCAACCACAGGAATTCCGAACCATGAAGTGACGACATGTTTGGAAACAAGAAAAAGAAAAACTACTCCTATCGACTACATTTCCCTTAAGAGGGTCATCATCCATCCATCATAGGGAGCGATACTATTTATGACTTCGGTTCAATGGGACTATTCTTGGTAAAAGCACCAAAAACAAACTTCGAGAAACCCAATCATAAAAAAATTCAACAAAAATTTTAAAAACATCCAATAATTTCGATAGGAAACAAAAATATTACACAACCAATAACAACAACAACAACAGCAACACGAGTACACAGCAACACATTCATTGCAACACCTAATTACATTACAGAACATACCACAAAATCACAGGGTCACATTTTTGCACAGGCACAACAACACAAGACATAAACATAAATAACAACAAAGCAACTGACACCTAACTACTCCCACACACTTAGAAACAGAACAACGTCCTAGTGTTCACATAAGTCAACATATCACAAAGGTAGGGTGGTGAAACTCCTGATCAATCGAGTATTCAACTTCTTCATCAGGTGTCGTTGCCTCGTCTCCATATCAAGATACATTCATGTCTTCATCCAGCTCAACGTTTGAGTCCTCGTCTCTCATCGGTGGGGACATTATCATCTACAGGCTCCCTGATACTGGCCCCACTCTGCATAGGGCCCGGGCATTTTCGCCGAAGGGGTAATCCAAGTAGAGCTGCCACAGCTCATCTTCTGTTGTTGGCCTCCCGCCAATGCGCCCAACTTCCACAACATCTGCATCCGTACATGCGGGCCATATCACCCAGTCGTCCAGGAGCCAAACAAGCTGAGTGTGGTGGCCTATGGTAGTGTTAGGTTCCTTGGTTCTAGTGACATCAAGGCACGCCTATCAATTTGTGGGATGTAATCTGGCCTCTTCCTCGATATCGTGGCCCCTCAAGAACGTGGTAAGCAAACCACCGAACCCATACCTGTGCCCTTGATGTAGTCGGGCTCTCTTTTCATAAATGAGATGATCACCACCAGCATTTATCTCAATCCCTTCATCAGGGCATCCACCAAAACAAAACTCGATCCCGGGTGACATCTGTCATGTGCACCCCCGGGATCAGAAGGAACACACAATTTTCAGCCGGATCCTGGCTTCCCCGTTCATGCGAGAGTAAGGCGTGTCGATGGTAGCCCCTCTCTTTGTGCTGCTCCACCGTCTTTCGGTGAACGGGCTCCACATAGAAGTGCGTCTGATGTCACGCCAAGAGTGGAGTTATGTTCAGCTGCCAAAGTACATGAGCGTCACTGTGTCCCGCACCCCCAATATAGCAATGATGGGGCTCAAAAGGTGACAACTTGCCCCCTTGATTTTGACAGTGTGACTGCGAAGAGGTTGGGTTCAGTTGGCATAGAACTCCCAAGTCAGATGGAGATTGCACTCCTTGGGCTCTTCGAAGATGAAGTTCAGCCCGATAGTGTCAGTCCGGTGTACAATCCTTAGGAGTCCTGTGCTGCAGTGGCTTATGCTATTTGCTCTCAGGGAAGTATTTGGTTTCTTTGTGTTTTGAATACCATTTCTTCCCTTCATCAGTCACCCATCGGGTTCCGTATTGTCGAAGTTGGCCTCGGAACCGCTGGTGCTGCCCAGAATTTACTGTTCCAATCTAACTCTTTTCCTGCTGACGCCCGATGTGGACGCGCCCGGCACTTTATCTTGTCTGCCCGACGTTGTTCCTGCACATTTACGCGCCACAAATCCCAATGTTATTCAAATCATAACTAGCTTAGACTAAGGTTGGGTTTAATTGGATCACCCACACTTAGTCTTTGTACAATCAAAATAATTCGGCAAGACAATCATGCTCTCCCCAATTCTTAACATTCAAATTGCTTAGTGCATTCATAGCAAGTCGATGGAATAATTATTGTGTACTACTCAGAATTTGTACAACGAATAACAATATGCCATCGATTCAATTGCATCATCATAGCACTTAGCCAAATTTTAGTTTTCAACAATCTATGGAATTCACCAATTTCATTTTCTGAAATCCTTGTCTCTTTAGCAATTAAACATTAATCACATAATTCACATCACCCAACATACACAACCCAGATTTTTCACATTTCAAACAAATTTAGCTTCTTCCTATTCAAATTCCAACCTAGCTATCAATTTCCCAAAAATTCAATAAAACATGCATTCATCGAGTTCATATACTCACAACAATACTATGAACATCAATCAATCATAACTTAAATGAATTCAAGCTTAATTTGCACTTAGGGCAAGGTTTTCTCACCTCACATGTTCAAAAATTGAAAATTCAAGCAAAAATGAGGTTAAGTTCAAGAACATACCTTTAATCCCGATGAAATCGAAAGAAAACTTGAAGAAAACTTGCCTAGGTCAGTATGCGTTGGGGGAGGAAGGAAATTTGGGGTGTTGGTCGTTGAGGGTATGCCCCGCAAGTGTGCAGGTCGTACACCAAGTGTCTGATGGCCCTTTTTGAGAGCCGGAATGTCGAACCCACAAGGACTGGTTCAGCGAATTATCAAGTTCAAGTGTTAGTTAAGAGGTTAATTTTAGAAGTTTTTGATAATTTGTAATTAAATGTTGAGGTATTTGAATAAATCTGGACGCAATACAAAACAAAACAAGAGTTAAGGCAGGATAATCCTTTGTGCTACAATTCGTAATGGGTTAAGTATGAAATTATCAATTGTTGTCTCACATAGTTAAAATGCTATGTTCACGGTCTTTCAAGCCTCTAAGCTGATGACTAGCCTCACAACTACATTGTTGAGCAAGGGATGTGACAACCTAGTTCGTAGGCAATTCAGCTACGTGGATGTGGTTTTACGGGTTTATGCTCTTGATTAGGACTTCAATGCACCAGCCATTTAACCAAACTTAGCCACAACTACTTCTAGGAGTGGTGGGTGACAAATCCTAAGTTGGTGTCTTTCTATCTTCCCGTTTGATCAATAAACCAAGGAAAATTAGTATATTCTATCCTAACCGCGAATCCTATCGAATGCGAACTTGCTTCCTACAATGGTATGTTCTTACCTAGGTTTGCTTTTCAAGCTTTCATGTTCTTAACCCAATTATTTTCATGGTGATCAAACATAAAAACAATAATAATAAAGATTGTAAGACAAAACAACAACTAACACTCAACCCAAAATGAATCTAAGCAAATACAATCATATCCATAGCCTCCAGCCTAGATAGAGGGTTCTAGCCACTCATGTTTGTACAAATACTCAAAAACATGTTTAGAGTAATATACTTACAAGAATAGATGAAAAGAAACCAAAAATACCTGAACCCAATAGGGAGTTCTTCAAGTTCCTTCGCGCCTCCTTCAGTTTTTCCGAAAATCCGTGTTAAATGATTTTAGAAGCTAAGGGTTCAATTTATACTATGTTGAAAAAAATGCAAAATTTGGCCTGTGGTGGAACAACAACGTGTCACGGAGCTGAACGCCCTAATTGACCTCCGTGACATAAGGTAATGTGCCCTCGACTGGAATGTGCCAAAAAATGCAATTTTCATTCAGGTGTTGTCGCGTTGGCAGCGTGCCACGGCCCTATCACACAAGGTGCAGTTGGCCATCTTTTCTTGTTTACTTTCACGTTTTGCTCTTGATTCCATTCCTCCACTTCACAAAATCATGAATTAGTTCTAAAATGCATTATTAACCTTCAAAAAATAGGACTAATCATGTTGGTTAGTATATATTCACATTTACATAAAATCACATGAGAATGTATATAAATAAGTAGATAAACAAGAATAAATTAGGTTATAAAGTAGCACTTGGGCATGCAGGTATGCCCAAGATCACAACCCCACACTTAAAAGCCTTGTTCGTCCTTGAACAAACCTTTTACATCTCATGCACATGAAGACTCACACATAGTTAATTTAACAAGATAATTCAAGCTACGGCTACAATGACTGTTTAAGATAGCCAGCTAAAAGTAGACCATGCAAGATTTAACCATTAAAATTAATTTTAACTATGTTAAGACTTCCTAACCTCAAGAATTGACTCTCAATCTTAGCAAACTCATACCAAATCAACTGATTAGAAATCAATATGATTTATCTTCATTAAACATGTGCCCACTCACAACAAGAGAGTTACCCATTTTCACTCGCAAGTTTTAAAACACAACAGGTATGGGTATATGAATAGAATTACACTCACTCTCTCAAAGAATTCACATGCATCATGTAGTGAACTTAAGCTGCCCTTAGTGTTTTACTCACTCATTTAAGGATGTATGAACGTAAGATCAAGTAGGACTTGTGGGTTGTAATGTAAGCTAGGAATGGGAAGATTACTATTCTGGCCAGTAATAGTGACTATCTTCAACACTTTTAGCCACATCCAACATTCATTAAGGACATCTCTTTTCTTACATCCTCCTCATTCTTTTCAATCTTGAATTTTCTCTTCTTGTTCCCATTTCTTTAAGCACACTCAGCTTACTAGTAGAGTACTTAAGCAACTATTTTTCATTCATTTATTTTCTTACTCCTACTAATAATCAACCATTTTCACACAATTGCACCTTTGTCCTTTTCTCAACTTTCACAACTTCTACTTTTCCTTCTTTTTCACGCTTCTCACTCCTTCACTTTTTGGAATTTTTCACTTAAGCGCTTAAGAGTTTTGGATCAAATTCAAAGCTAATGAAAGAAAAGGATTAAGCTTATGTTGTAGCTATCAAGAATAGGATGAAGGCTCAATGGAGCTAACTAGGATTCAATATTCAAGGTAGGTGACAAAGTTAAATATTTAGCTCATTCAAAGAAATGCCTAAATCATTTCCACCACTCCACATCCTTCATTTCGTTTTTATAAACACACCAGGAAAGTTCTAGACACTCCACAATAGCACGGAATAATAAAAAATCTTACACTCATGACACATGCTCAATTCAAGACATACTCAGCAGATTTTTTTTAACTCAGCTAATCACAGGAATTCAAACATTAAGCTTCAATCATATCAGGAGTCAAATTCAAGAGCCTAGGTGTCTCAAACATAGGTATACCACTTGCATGCTTCAAGACTAAACATATAGGTATACCACTTGCATGCTTCAAGACTAAACATACTTTTTGCCTTAGGCCTCTCATGTACGGGTTTAAAAACGAAAACCTATTGACTAATATTTCCTCCAAGACGGTCGTCATCCATTGTCAGAAACAATCCCTAACTATGACTAAAAAAGACGTATATACGGACAAAGAAAATTTTTTATTCTTCGGTTCAAGACCCCCCATCAGAAAGAACCGAAAAGAAAAACCAACGAATTAGTGAAGTCACGCTCAACTCAAAATTCTTTCCGATATGAATCAAGCACTACATTCACCAAAATCATTAAGCACTGAATTTTATATTTCCCTCTCACCCCACTTAAATCATGCTTTGTCCTCAAAGCATGTAATCCAAATTCCAAAAGGGTGAAATACTCCCTAGAAGACTAGGCCTAGCTAGCAGCATGTTTTTCTTTCTTTGAACACATATGGTATTCAGCCCCACACTTTTCCTCTTTCATGCTTCTTGGCTCCCTCCTTGTTAGGTACTCAAACTTCCCCTGCATTTGTGCTTAAATCTCTACAAAAACAACAACAAGATGAAAATAAACAAAATCACACAAATGCAGAAATTAAAATGGTACCTGTGTTTGCTTGGGTTACCTCTCAAGCAGCGCCTAATTTTACGTCGCGGCACGACGTATCAAGAAGTTTCACCACTTTTTCCTCCATCTTGAGGATATGAATCTCACCCCTAATTTCTTCTCTAGTTTCCTCTTATGCTCTAGGGGTGGTGGTGAAAAGATGAAAGGACCAAACGGTATATGTCGCCTTTGGCATTTATTGTCCCTTAAGTAAGTGAAAGTCATTTTGTCCTATTGGAATCAACAAATTTCCGAAGAATATATGGGGCTTGTTCCTCCTCAAGATCTTTCTCCACGCTTCGAAGACTCTATTTCTATGTTTGTCAACCAAACTCAATGTCGAAAAATGCTTCAAGTGGGTACAATGCACCTCAAATATGAAACTGCATTATGCTTGACTTCCTTACTTTTGTACACCTTCTCTACACCAACATCTAATTCTCCATGAATGTCAAATGGGTGGGACTCTAACTCTTCTTTCATAAATGGATTGGCCATATGTGTGAAACCATCATGGGGACTCTCAAGAGCTTCTAATTTTTGGGCTTCTTCCAAGAAACTCACCATTTATTCTTCTTGTGGTTCCTCTTGAATATTGCATAAGACCTTGCTGGAAATTACATAAGCTTCAGCCTCAGCCATCATCTCCGTGATTTTGACGCTCATCATTTCTAGGGCCTCTCTATTTTCCTCTTGCTGAATTCTCAATGCTTCCACCTCCTCCTTCATTTCTTATGTTTGCTCAAGGACTTGTTTTATCATGTTTTTATCCAGAGCTTGGCGTTCCACGTCCTCATTTTCATCATTCCTATAATTCATCAAAAACAACAGAAGGATCATAGTAGGGCTTGAGGGATGGAAATATGCATTTGGACAGTCATCCCAATGGCCATTTTGACCTCCACATATTTTGCAAGTATATGCATTTGGGCAACCATTCAATGACATTTGACCACCACATACATTACAAGTATTACAGTGTTCCCCATAAGTAGGGTCCTCCCGTAATTCAGACAGATTCATAAAAATATGAGTATCCACCATTTAAACCAATTGTATTCATGATTTCATGTTAAGAAGGGTATTCGAAAAAAATCAAAAAGAATTAAAACAAATATCTACAATTTTTTTTTGAAAATAAGACTAACACAAGAATTTGTTTTCAACTCACTAATACGCCAGTCCCCGGCAACGGCGCGCAAAAAAGCCTTGATGCCCCGCAAGTGTATGGGTCGTACAAGTAATACAGTGGCCCTTTTTAAGAGCCGGAATGTCGAACCCACAAGGACGGGTAAGCGAATTATCAAGTTCAAGTGTTAGTTAAGAGGTTAATTTTAGAAGTTTTTGATAATTTATAATTAAAATATTTAATTTTAGAATTTAAAAATTTATCAATTAAATTAAACAAAACAAGAGTTAAAGCCGGACCAATCATGCAATGCTACAATTCGTAATGGTTAAGTAATTATCAATTGTTTTCTCACATAGTTGGAAATGCATGTTCATGGTCTTTCGAGTCTCTAAACACGACAAACTAGCCTCACAACTACATCGTTGAGTGGGGATGTGACAACCTAGTTCGTAGGCAATTCAACTACGCGGCTGTGGTTTACGGGGTTTATACTCTTGATTAGGGACTTCCGTACTCAACCATTTAACAAACTTAGCTCCCAACTACTTCTAGGAGTGGTGGAGTGAAAAATCTAAGTTGGTTTCTTGCTATCTTCCCGTTTGATCAACCAAGTAAGGCAAATTAGGTATATTCCTATCCTAACCGCGAATCCTATCAAAAGATACGAACTTGCTTCCTAGATCTTATGTTCTTTCCTAGGATTGCTCTTTCAAGCTTTCACCTATGCTTAACCCACTTATTTTTCATGGTGATCAAACATAAAAACAATAATATAAATATTGTAAGACAAAACAACAACTAACACTCAACCCAAAATGAATTTAAGCAAATACAATCATATCCATGGCCTCAACCTAGATAGGGTTCTAGCCACTCATGTTTGCAAATACTCAAAAAAATGTTTTAGAGTAATATAATTGCAAGAATAGATGAAAAAGAAAAGCAAGAAAATATGAACCCAATAAGTTTCTTCAAGTTCCTTTGTGCCTCCCTTCAGTTTTCAAGAAAATCCTGTGTTAAATAAGTTTTAGAAGCTAAGGGTTCAATTTATACTATCTTTGAAAAATGCAAAATTTGGCTGTGGTGGAACAACAACGTGTCACGTAGCTGAACAGCCTAATTGACCTCCGTGACATGGAGTAACACGTACCCTCACTGGAATGTGCCAAAACATGCAATTTTCGGCCAGGTGTTGTCGCGTTGGCAGCGTGCCACGGCCCTATCGCGCAGAGATTGCCGATTATTGCATCTTTTCTTGTTGACTTTCACGTTTTGCTCTTGATTCCATTCCTCCACTTCACAAAATCATGAATTAGTTCCTCAAATGCATTATTAACCTTCAAAAAATAGGACTAATCATGTTGGTTAGTATATATTCACATTTACATAAAATCACATGAGAATATATATAAATATAAGAGCAAGACTAAATTGAGTTAAAAAGTAGCACTTGGGCATCCAATTGTATGCCCAAGATCCAAAGGAAGTATGGAAAATATGGAAAAATTGAGGGAATAGGGATTTTAAAAGGAGTGTTTTTCGCGCGGGTTACCCGGCGACCCGGCGTGACCCGACGCGAAATAACGCCTTAACGTTTCCACGAGGGTAACCTTGAGCACCCCCTCCATGACATGGAGGCCATTGCGCCAGCGTTCTAGATTTTTTAAAAATTCCGGAATAGGCTTCAACGTGTCATGGAGGGTAATGCCCGAACCACCTCCTCCGTGACACGGAGCTATCGCGTAGGCTCACTGTCACTACTTTTTATTTTCTCGCCTCGATTTTTCCTTTGTGCTTCTTTGCATTTTGCCCTCCGTTCCACCTGAAAATCATTTCACAAGCAAGTTGGTTCAGAATTCATGAGGTGTCAATGCAAACAAATGAGCACTTATGTTTTTTCAACTAATTCTACTTATCTAATGCAACAATTTCACGGGTTGCCTCCCGTGCAGCGCCTGGTTTACCATCGCGGCTCAACGTCATTTACGCTCAATCATCCCTAAGTGGACGTCTTCTCTCAGATACATCCTCACCCCAGTAATGCTTACAACGCTGCACATTAACCAAGAAGCATTGGCACTCCAATCTTCTTGCCACAACTCCACTGCCCGGTGCGGGGTCATTCTCACGACCTCAAATGGCCCTGACCATTTGGATCGCAATTTACCTGGAAAAAGTTTCAACCTCGAAATAAACAACAACACTTTCTACCTCGGCTCAAATATCCGATGCACCATATGCTTATCGTGCCACCTCTTTGTTTTCTCTTTATAGCACTGGGCACTTTCATAAGCATGCCAACGAAATTCGCTGAGTTGCATCAGCCTCTTCTTACCCGCTAGCTCTAGAACCATGTTCAATTTCCTCATGACCCAGAAAGCTCCCGGTGTTCTAGCTCCACTGACAGATGACCGCCTTCCCATAGACCAATCTATGGAAATTTCATTAGATTTGTCTTGTAAGCAGTTCTATAAGCCCATAACACATCATCTAGTTGTGACCAATCACTACGTTGTGCATTCCACTGTTTTCTGGAGAATCTGCTTCACTTCTCTGTTCGACACCTCCACTTGCCACTAGTTTGGGGATGATACGCTGTTGCTACCTTGTGGCGCACCCCATACTTAGATAGCAAGTTCTTGAAACTTGCATTGACAAAGGGAGCCCCTCCATCACTTATAATGGCTCAGGTTTCCGAACCTGGTGAAAATGTGCGTTTTCACAAATTTCTTTTACCACCTTGTTGTCATTCCTGGGTAAAGCTGTTGCTTCAACCCACTTTGATACATAATCAATGGCCGCAAGATGTAACGATTACCAAATGACGGTGGAACAATTTACGCATAAATCTATGCCCCATACATCAAAGATCTCCACTTCCAATATATGCTGCAGCGGCATCTGTCTTGCCTCTACCTGGTGTGCCTGTCCTTTGACATCTATCACACATTTTGACGTATGCCATAGAGTCTCTGAACAGTGTAGGCCAAAGAAACCTGACTGTAGCACCTTGTGCGCTGTCCGCTCGCCTCCGTGGTGGCCTCCATACAATGAAGAGTGACAACTCCTCAAAACTTCTGCAATCTGGCTCTCCGGAATGCATCTTCTCATCACCTGATCCGGTCCCTGCTTGAAAAAGTACAACTCATCCCAAATAAAATACGGAAATCATGCCTCAACTTTTTTTCTCTGCTGAGCCATAGCCTCTGGTGGATAGGCTCCACTAACTAGCAAATTCACTATGTTTGCATACCAAGGGATTTCAGCTTCCCTTATTGAAAGAGCTGCTCATCAGGAACTCCTCTTTGATGTTGTCACCTTCAATCACATGCGACCGGCTTTCCAATCGCGATAGGTGATCTGCCACTTGATTCTCGCTCCCTTTCTGTCCCGAATCTCTAGGTCAAACTCTTGCAAGCAAGCAAGATCCATCCTGATCAGCCTGGGCTTTGCATCCTTCTTGTTAAGCAGATACCGAATCGCTGCATGATCGGTATACACCACTACTCTAGAGACCCACCAAATAGGACCTGAATTTATCAAACGCGAACACCAATGCTAGAATCTCCTTTTCTGTTACTGTATAATTAACTTGGGAAGCGTCCAGTGTTTTTCTTGCATAATGAATAGAATGAAAAATTCTATTCCTCCGCTGCTCCCAATACGGCTCCACAGCCACATCGCTTGCATCACACATCAGTTCAAACGGTTGTTCCCCGATGGAAAGCTAAGGATGAGGTGCCCTTTCAGTTTCATTTCAGCTCTCCAATTAGCTTATTTACATAATATAAAAACAACCCCACTCCACCTGCCATGCCATAATATTCTGGATGTTGGTTGACGACCAGTGTCGAACCTTCTGCGAAAACTGCGAACACCTTCACCGGCACAGGTGGTGGTAGTTTTTCAATAGCCGATCTTAGCAAGATCGACCTCCAACCTTAAGACACTTTATGGCAAAGGAAGATGCCCTCCTTGACTAAGAAATGACATTTCTCCCAGTTGAGAATTTACAAAGGTTGGATTCTTCACAGTGAGCTACTTTACCCTGTCAAAGATTCTGCAAACAAGTAGCAAATGAATTACCGAAAACAGAAAAATCATCCATAAATACCTCAACGAAATCTTCCACCATGTGTCGTGAAGAGTTGCTATCATGCATCTCTGGAATGGCGGGTGCATTGCATAACCCAAATGGCATTCTCTTGAAAGAATATATTTCATAAGGACATGTGAGAAAGTAGTCTTCTCCTGGCCTTCGGTGCTATTGCTATTTGGTTATAGCCAGAGTACCCATCAAGGAAACAATAGTATTCTTGTCCAGCCAATCTGTCCAATATCTTATCAATGAACGGGATAGGATAGTGATCTTTCCTTGGGGCTTCATTGAGCTTTCTGTGGTCCATGCAAATCCGCCAACCTGTAACGGTGCGTGTAGGGATCAGCTCATTTTTCTCATTGGTGACCACGGTCATCCCTCCTTTCTTTGGGACACTGCTTTGAATGGGGCTGACCCATTCGCTGTCGAAATAGGATAGACCACACCTGCATCAAGCCCTTTTACTTCTTTCCTAACCACATCCTTCATCATCGGATTCAACCTCCGCTGATGTTGTACGATAGTGCTCCTGTCTCCATGAAAATTCTATGTGTGCAAAAGCTGGATTGATACCCCGAATATCTGACATCTGCCAGCCCATTGCTTTCTTCCTTCTTTTGAGAACCACCTATGGCACAGCTTACCTGTGCTTCCGTCAATTCTGTAGGATGATGATGACTGACAAGGTGTCATCTCCCCCAAAAAGACATATTTCAAGTGTGGAGGCAACGTTTTCAACTCAAGTTTTGGTGCTTCCTCAATAGATGGTTTCGGCAAGGGTTCCAAGGACCTCATTAAAGGCTGAAAATCATGCTTCACGAGATACCACTTTGGTTCATAAACATTTGCACCATCTCATAAGTATCTCTATCTCAGAGAAATGATCGGAGCTTATCAATGCTCTTTCCAATGGATCTCAAGATTCAACAATTTGAAGAATTTCTTGATTTAGCACATTGATTGCTGAAAGCTCCTGATAGATGGCAGAAGCTTCTTGAGCTATATGCATCAAATGCCTCCACTTTGTCATGCGCTGTCACTGGTTGGCTGCCCTGTAACTACATCAATCAAAGCTCTTCCAGTTGCCAAGAAAGGATGTCCCAAAATAAATGGGACTTCCGCATCCAGCTCAAAATCTAGAACAATGAAATCTACCGGGAAGATAAGGGAGCCCGCTTGCTGTTACGTCCTCCGCAATGCCATCTGGTCTGGCCAACGAGCGGTCCCCTAACTGCAAGATCACTGTAGTTGGTCTAGGACTGCCCAGCCCCAACTTGTTGAACACCGATGTCGGCATCAAGTTAATGCTCGCTCCAAAATCGCATAGTCCGCGAGCTCGTGCTGCCCAATTGTGATTTTGAATTGTAAAGCTCCCAGGGTCCTTGAGCTTTGTTGGCAACCTATGTTCTGTATCCGGAGTGCACTCCTCCCAGTAAGCGCCACCGTAGCATAATCCGTCAATCTGCTTTTATTGCTTCACGATGTCCTTGATACACTTTGCATATTTCGACACTGCCTGCAAAACATCAGCAAAAGGTAAATTAATGTGTACCTATTTAAGCACCTCCATGAACTTTTTTTGAAACAAGCTTCCTCATATGTTTCTTTAATCTTTAAGGGAACAGGGGTGGTGTGGTCTTTCTGCTTCAGCTTCCTTCTCCTTTCCCCTCTCATCATCATGTTCCCTATCTTTCGCTACTACATACAATGCGAGGTGGTCTTTTCTGGTTCCACCTCTTTGAGTTGTAAACCACTCCTTGTGGTCACTGCATTAACCTGCTTGGGATTCGGGTCAGTGTTACCAGGTAGTCCTCCTCTTGGCCTGGTGTTTGAGCTCCAGCTAGTTGTCCAAACTGGTACTCCAACGCCTTTGTAGCTAACTGTTGGTTTTTTATGTCTGCTGCCAATTTCACATAATCAGCCTGCATTTGAGCTTGTTTAGCTAACATTGTTTTAAACATTTCCTCAAGGCTGGTGGGTGGTGGAGGAGGTGCATTGTTTCCTCTGCAATATTGAGATTGATAATTCTGCTGCCTATTCGGCTGTCTGTAGACCACACGCAAGTGCACGTGGTCGAACAAGTAGTAAGCGGCTTAAGTAGACAAGTATCGATCCCACAGGACTGCACTGCAAGGGTAAAATCTCCTTAAGTGTCAATTTACTGTAACTCTAAAAATGCAGACAACAGTGTAAAGAAATGTTTTTATATTTTGTAGACTATTTTTATACTAAAGTAAAATAATTATACAAGTGAGTCTGAACAATGAATGTGAGCATGCTGAGGCTAAAACGAACATGTAAAGAAATTAATTATCGATCATTGGTTTGTCTTTTCTCCAGTTGCTAGTCGGAACTTATGCCTATGGATTAAGTATTTAACCCAACTTAAGAATTATGAACCTTCCACCTACATTTCTGTGATAAAAAGAAATTCATGTTCTAGCCCTACAAAACCGATTCCACACTTGACTAATACGACTTTCAGGTATATTTCTATCCTGAAGGTAAATCAATTCTCAATTTTCCCAAACTAAGTAAAGATCATATCCTATTAATTCACAACTTTCCAGTTTCTTGCCCTCTCGGGCTCCGGACTTTTTGGACTTACATTAACATTGGCCAGATATTAATGCGGTAGAACAAAAAATTAAATAGAACAACCATAGAAAGATGAAACAACCAGATAATCAACAATTACATTTCAATACAATGGTTCCTAACCTCAGCAAGAAGTAGAATTAACCACTCATTTGTGGGCTGAACATCGTTAAATGAGTGTAAATCATACAAACAATTGAAGAAAAGAAGAAAGGGATAGAAGAAACCCTAAGAATTTTAGAGTCCTCTCAACTGCACCTGTAACCCAATTTCTTGCTCCACCAAGTTAGAATAATTAAAAATGAACCTAAGTGTTCTATTTATACTGGGAGAATTTTTTTCCCGGAATAACAAGCAATGTCTGGAGTGCATCGCGAACATTGCCTCCGTGACACGGTGCTAACGTGGGCTCTCTGGAATTTAGTTGTCCAGGTAATTGCCCCCCAACGTGGCACGGCATGCAGCGTGGAGCATGCCCAGCGTGCCACAGTGCAAACGCGGAGGCTCTCTTGAATGTCAAGATCGGAAATTAATTCAACGTGCCACGGCTCGATCGCGGACCTTCTCTGGAATTTCTTGAAATTATATCTCCCAGACAGAATGCATCATTGATGGCAGCGTGTCGGCATCACGGAGCCTCTCTATTTCTTGCTTCTCCGCTGCTTCCTTGCTCGCTCCCGGTCCATCTCCGATTCCTCCCAACATGCATCTTAGCTCCATAAAAAGTATGTTTTCCTGCAAAACAACGCTAATCATGTTGGTTAGTATAAATTTACACTTCCCTACTATTTACATGAGAATGTACTAACATTGTTGGATAAACAAGGCAAAACCGATGCATTTGAGTATCACTTGGGCATATAAATATACCTAGATCTCCTACCCCACACTTAAAATCTTGTTCGTCTCGAACAATACTCCTATACCTCATGCAATTGACATCCCATCATGGCTACTTTGGCTCGACAATCCGAGCTACGGTTACACTGACTATTTACATGCAAATCATCAAGAAAACATGCCTGGCATCATCATTACACTGACATCCAACATATCAAGACCACCTAGACATCACAAATAGACTCTCGATATCGGCAAACTCCTTGCACATTAGCTGACTAAGATATCCGACACCAATTTATTCTTTCGTCCAACATGTGCCCTCACACATAAGAGTTTCCACCTGTTTTAATCACATGAATTCTACAACAATTCATGCGGGGTCTAGACACACCCGATTTCGCTCACTCTCCCAAACGAATGTCGATGCATTGTGTCATGAACCATAAGCTTGCCTCTAGTGTTTACTCCACTAATATCAAGGACGCGTGATGTAAGATCACGTAAGCAACAGGTTGTAATGTAATACGGAACTAGTATATACTGGGCTAACCAATAATAACAACTAGCATCCTTAAGCACTTTTTCCATACATCCCATCATATTCTGGGCATAAGTTATTTCTTCCTCCTCCCAACCTTGGAGTCTTTCTTAATTACCTTTTTTTTTCTCAACTCCTTTACATAACCCCACACCAGACCAAACAACAAGATTTATTAAGCACTTTATTTTCTTTGCATCTGGCAAGTGCTGCTGACTCTTTTTCTTTCTTTTTATCCTTTCTTTTCCTCTCTTGCACCCACTATAAACTTCTATCACCACCCAGCACAAACTTATTTTTCTTGGCGCTTAAGAGCTTCGGATTAGGTTTACGGACAATGAAAAAGAAAGGATTAAGCTTAGTTCACACCTTTTTGACAAAGAAAAAAAATAGGCTAAAGGCTCAATGGGCTAACTAGGATTTGACATTCAAGGTGGGTATATATAAAAAAAAGAAAAGAAAAACGTAGGCTAAACAAAGAAATGCCTACATCCTTTCCACACTACACTTCCTTCATTTCGTTTCATTATACACACCAGGCAAGTTCTAGACACTTCACAGTAGCATGGAATAAACAAACCTCACTATACACTCATTGCACATGCTCAACTCAAGACATATTCACAGACTCTTTAATAAGCTAATTACAAGAATTCAAAATTAAGCCTCAATCACACCAGATAGTTATTATTTCAGTGTCTCACATATGTACAAAAATTTGCATGCTTTCAAACGAATCATCTTTGCAATATAAACATTATGTACAACACCTTGGGATTTCGTAGCCATAGAGTAGCAACATGCATGGGATACAACCAAACAAACCAAAAATTGAAAATAAACTACTCCTATCGACTTATTATCCCTTAAGACGGTCGTCATCCATCCATCATAGGGAACAGTCACTATTTACGACTTCGGTTCAATGGGACTCTTCTCGGCAAAAGAACCGAAAATAAGTCCGAGAAACTCAATAAAATAATTAGCAAAATTTTTAAAAATATCGATAATTTCGACAAAACTATTTACACACTGGTAACAGCATTCAACAACACAGCTTCACAAAGATATTTACCAATGAAACATACACACAAAAACAAGGTCACAATATTTTTAAACACGACAACAGAGCGTTACGTACAAGACAAAGAACAAAACCAACACCACCTAACTACTCCCCACCCCACACTTAAAATCGAACACTGTCCCCAGTGTTCATACAATCTAAAACACAAAGGTGGGTGGTGAAACTCCCTGATCAATCAAAGTATTCCACTTCTTCATCTCAGGTGCCGCTGCCTTGTCTCCCGTATGCGGAATCTCCCCCGTGATCCTCCTCCGACTCAGCGTCAGAATCCTCGCGACGTGTCTTCTCATCAGTGGGGACATTATCATCTACAGGCTCCACAAAGCTAGGCCCACGACATAGTGCCCTGGCGTTTTCGCCAAAGGGTAATCTAGGTCGGGCTGCCTGGCTCATCCTCCGTTGCGATCTCCCGCCTATCCCATGATGAGCATCTGCATCCCGAACATGCGGGCCATATGATCTCCGAGCATGTCACTCGGCTAGTGTGAGAACTGGCCCGTGAGTGGTGTGAGTGTAGTCTTTGTGACATCTATGGCACGCCTCTCCATCTGTGGGATATAATCTAGGGCCTCTTCCTCTACCTCAGGCCCCTCAGAACGTGGTCAGCAACCCGCCAAACCCGTACTTGTGCCCGCTTGATGCAAACGAGCTCTTCATAGCGGATATGATCACCGCCCCTACATTTTATCTCAGCCCTTTCATCAGGGCGCCACTAGGCATACGCGATCCGGGTGGCCTTCATTTATGTGCCCCGGAATCAAACGGGGGCAAATAATTTTAAGCGAGATCCTGGCTTCCCTGTTTCCATCTGTGAGTAAGGCAATGTCTGATGGTATCCCCCTCTCCTTGTACCTGCTCTAGCATTGCCGTCGTCGGGCTCCACACAATGTGCAATGATATCCGCATAAGGTGGGTATTCGGCTGCCGGGTGCGTGGGCATCAGTGTTTTGCGCCCCAGTATGGCATTTAAGTGATGAGGATCAAGTGTGACAATCTGGCCCCTTATCTTGATGGTGTGACTACAGACGTCGGGTTCCAATTTAGCCCATAAAGCTCCCGAATCAAATTGCAGATTGCACTCCTTGGGCTCGTCAAAATGAAGCGCCCAGCCCGGCAGGTGTCAATCCGGTTGTACCATCACGGGGGAACTCCTGTGCCAATACCGGGTCCCTTGCAATATGCTCCTCAGGAAGTACTTGTTTCCCTTGTGCTTCGTGTACCACTTCTTCCTTCCTCTGTCACCCATCAGGTTCCGTATTGGCGGCGCTGGCCGCGTGGGTGTGATAACTGTTGGGACTGTTGTTCTCGGTCTTAACCTCTTTCTTTCGATGCCCGATGTAGATGGGCCCTTTCCTTGTCTTGCCTGCTTGCCATTGTTCCTGTCAAAGAAAGTGAGCAGTCCCAATGTCAAGTCAAATTAAAATTAGCTTCGACTAAGGTTGGGTTAGGCTTGGCCACCCCCACGCTTAGTTCTCAGCCACGATTACAGCGTTAAACGCGAACATACTTATTTTATTATTTACAAAAAACAAGAAACCAAAAACAACAAAACAACGAAAATGCCTCGTGCATTGGTAGTTCGACAGTATAACCTATATAATACTCACACTTCGTGCAATAATCCCAACCTACCATCGATCACATTTCATCACATAACACTTAGCTAAAAAACAACAGAAAAAAATAAAAATTCTAACAACTCAATCTAAGCAATTCCCCAATTTCTATGTTATTCGATAATTTCATGCAATTTCAACCAATTTGTTCCCCGAAAATTCATAAACTGCTTTAGCATAATACGTTAAGCACAACACAAGTCAACGCACCCACATGTACAAGCCAACCTTTTTCACATTCCAACCTCAGTTTCATTCTCTCTATTCATAACCCAAACCTAGATACAATTTCACAACCAAATTCGATCAAGCATGTAATTTTAGTGTTCATATAATCACCACGATACTACGAACAACAAACAATCACCAACTCAAATGAATTTAAGTTAGAAATTTATACCTAGGGTGGGGTTACTTCTCTTTCATGCTTGAAGTGAAATATTGCCAAAAATTGAGGTTGAGTTCAAGAAACGATACCTTTAATCCGATGATATAGAAGAAAAGTTGATGAAATTTCGTGCCTAAGTCAAATTACATAGTTGGGAAGGGAAATTTTGGGTGTTTGTCATAGAGGGATGGGGAAATGGGAAGAATGAGGCGATTTTAGTGTTAAAGGTATTTTGCGCGGGTCTTGGTGACCCAGTGTGACCCGGCTATGCGAATTACACCTCAACGTGTCACGGAGGGTAATGCGGAGAATCACCTCCGTGACACAGATATACAGGCATTCTGGGTTTGCCAAAATTCCAGTTTTCCTCAACGTGTCACGGAGAGGGTAACGCGGAGGATCACCTTCACGTGACACGGAGCCATCACCGCGAGCTCACTGTTTTGCCACTTTAAAAATTTTTTCATGCCTCGTTTTCTCCTTTGCACTCCCTTGCATTTTTTCCTCCGATCAACCTGAAATATATACTTATACCAGAAATCGGTTAGAATCCCAAGGTTTGAAGAACCTTTAATATTTTATTTTTTTTATTTTTTTTATTTTTTTTATTTTTTTTATTTTTTTTAAATTCATACTCTTTTTTTTTAATCGTACAATCATAAAACAAAATTCACAGGTTTGCCTCCGTGCAGCGCCTGGTTTACCGTCGCGGCTCGACGTTGTTTAAGCTCATTCCGCCCCTAGGGTGACGGACGTTTTCTCACGACTTCCATCCTCACCCTTGTCAAGCTTACTCCTGTCGGGGTCATCCCAACAACTCTGGAGACTCAACGCCCAGGCAACTTCAGCTTGCTCAAACACGTTGATGTGAGAGTTCCTGTTTTGACCGGGAGCTTGGTGGCCTTGTACATCGAATACCTCCACCATATCATGTGCTCGCATCGTGAGCTGCCCTGCAACTGCGTCTATCAGCGCTTTCCCGATAGCCAAGAAGGACGTCCCAAAATAAATGGGACTTCAGCGTACGCTCAAAGTGCACTACAAAATCTACCGGGAAGATCAAGGAGCCGACTTGCTGTACGTCCTCCACAATTCCGTCTGGTCTTGCCAAAGAAAGATCTGCAAGCTGCAAGATCACTGTTGTTGGTCTAGGACTCCCTAGCCCCAACTTCTTGAATACCGAGTCGGCATCAAGTTAATGCTTGATCCCAAATCTCATAATCCACGAGCTCGGATACTCTGCCCGATTGTTAGTTAGTTAGTGAAGCTCCCAGGGTCTTTGGGCTTTGTAGGCAATCGGTTTGGTATCGATGCCTCCTCCGTAAGAGCCACCGTGGCATACTCAAGTAAGCCTGCTTTTGTTGGCCACGATGTCCTTTATGTACTTTGCATACTTAGGCACTCCCTGCAAAACATCAACAAGAGGTAAGTTAATGTGTACCTGTTTAAGCCTCCGCTGAACTTTTTGAAACACGCCTCCTCCTTGTGTTTCTTTAATCGTTGAGGAACGAGGGGTGGAAGTCTTTCTGGTTCAGCATCCTTGTTCTTCCCCCTCTCATCATTTTGCTCCCTCTCCATTGCTGCTGCTCCCGACTGTTGAGGTGGTCTTTCTGGTTCTACTTCCTTCAGCTGCAAACCACTCCTCGTGGTCACTCATTCACCTGCTTGGGGTTGGGGTCTATGTCGCTGGGAAGTCCTCCTCTAGGCCTGGTGTTTTGGGCTACAGCAAACTGCCCAAACTGATACTCAGCGCCTTGGTAGCTAACTGATTATTCTTGACCTCGGCTGCCAATTTAACATAGTCAGCCTGCAATTGAGCTTGGTTAGCTATCAACGTCTTGAACATCCTCCTCAGCAGCTGGGTGATGGTGGTGGAGGAGGGGGGCATTGTTGCTTCTATGCTATGACTGATAGTTCTGTCCCTCCTTGATTCCTTTGCACCCCCTGACTCGAACTCTGTCCCTGATGGTTGTTGCTCCAAAGAAATTCAGGTGATTCCTCCAGTTAGAGTTGTAGCTGCTACCATACTGTTGGTGATTGTTCCTTTATGCATTACCGACAAAGTTCACCGAGTCAGGATTTGCTCCATAACACTCAGCTGAGTGTTCATTAGTCCCACTTTACTTCACACCAAATCTGTTGCACTGCACTCACTGGGGCTTGAGACTGACTCAAGCTCATGTTGCTCGAAGTGGGTATTGACTTGATTCTGCAAGGCAGCTATCTGTGCAGCGATAGGCGTAAGCCCATCCACTTCAAGACTCCAGCTGCTTTTCACTTGCTCCTCCCTTGAAATTCACATTCCCTCCGGTTCTGCGAAATACGATTAAGCAAAGTATACAGCTCCTCATAAGTCTTTTCTAATGCTTGTCCCCAGCTGCCAGGTCAGCAAGATTTTTGTGTGGGGTTCCAAACCGTCAATAAAAGTATTTTCCAGCACATCATTGGATTGATGGTGATGAGGACAGTCCGCAACAGCGATTTGAATCTCTCCCGAGGCTTGATACAGATTCTCTCCTTCTCTTTGTTTGAAACTTAAATTTGACTTCTAAGTCTTGCTGTTTACGGAAGGAAAAGAAGCGGATCAAGAACTTCACAAGATCATCCCATGTGGTTATAGAGTTCGGTGGCTCACCTTTCAACCACCTTTTGGCTTCTCCCAAAGTGAAAATGGGAACAGTGTAAGCCTGACATAGTCTGTTGACACTCCAGCGGGGATGTAAGTGTCACTTATCTCCAAAAAGTTTTGAAGATGTTGTTGTGGATCCTAGTGAGGAGACTGTGAAGCGCCAGCTTGTATTGCAGCAATTTGCACCATGTTCTGTTTAAGCTCGAACCTCCCTCCTGGCTCCAGGTTTACAGATGCCTAGATGTGACATTACTGGCATGGGATTGCCACATCGCGAACAAAGCCTAGATGCCATTTCCTCAGAGGCGCGCCCAGCCACTGCCTGATGGGGATTCTGTGGTTGCTCCATGATTGTTTGTCAGAGCAACTGCCGGTTTTCTCCTAGAGCTTCTCTCCGTTGGCGATTGAATTGTCTTTCCGGCTCTTAAGGATGGATCCACCAACTCTTTGTCTCTTGCCAGTGTTCAACAGAATCTATTATCTGCAAAATATAGGCTGAACCAAGTTGTCAACACTAAAATAAAGAAATAGCAAAACTAACACTTTTAAGAAAAATTATAATTTCACCAATTGCCAGTCCCCGGCAACGGCGCAAAAGCTTGTTCGGCTGTCTGCAGACTACACGCAAGTGCACGTGGTCGAACAAGTAGTAAAAAGTCTCAAGTAAGCCAAGTATCGATCCCACAGGGACTGGACTACCATGGTAAAATCTCCTCAAGTGTCATTTACTGTAACTCTAAAAATGCAGACAACAGTGTAAAAAAGAAAAAGTTTTTATATTTTGTGAACTATTTTTATACTAAAGTAAAATAATTATACAATGAGTCTGAACTATGAAGGAGAGCATGCTGAGGCTAAACGAACTTGTAAAGAATAATTATCGATCTACGTGGTTTATCTTTTTCTCCGGTTGCTAGTCGCAACCCATGCCTATTAGTTAAAACTCTCGTATTTAACCCAACTTAAGAATCATGAACCTTCCACCTACATTTCTGTGATAAGAGAAGAAATTCATGTTTTAGCCCTACAAAACCGATTCCACACTTGACTAATACGACTTTCAGGTATTTCTATCCTGAAGGTAAATCAATTCTCAATTTTCCCAAACTAAGAACAGATCATATCCTATTAATTCACAACTTTCCAGTTTCGTGCCCTCTCGGGTGAAACTGGACTTTTGGGATTTACACTAACATTGACCAGATATTAATGCAGTAAGAACAAAATTAAATAGAACAACCATAGAAGAAAAGATAGAAACAACCAGATAATCAACAATTACATTTCAATACAACAATTCATAACCTCAGCAAGAAGAAGTAGAATTAGCCACTCATTTGTGGACTGAACATCGTTAAATGAGTGTAAATCATACAAACAATTGAAGGAAAGAAGAAAGGGATAGAAAAAACCCTAAGAATTTTCGTCCTCTCAACTGCCTGTAACCCACGTTCTTACTCCACCAAGTCAGAATAATTAAAAATGAACCTAAGTGTTCTATTTATACTGGGAGAATTTTTCCCGGAATAACAAGCAACGTGTCTGGAGTGCATCGCGGGCACCTCGTGACGGTGCACCAAACCTGAGCTCTCTGGAAATTTAGCCGTAGGTAATTGCCCCCAACGTGGCATGGCATGCAATGCAGAGCATGCCCCAGCGTGCCACAGTGCAAACACTGGAGAGGCTCTCTGGAATATCAAGATCAGTGAATTCCAACGTGCCACGGCTCGATCGCGTACCTTCTCTGGAATTTCTTGAAATTATATCTCCCGGACAGGAATGCATCCCGCGATGGCAGCGTGTCACAGCTCCATCGTGGAGCCTCTCTGTTCCTGCTTCTCTCGCTGCTTCCTTGCTCGCTCCCGAGTCCCATCCGATTCACTCCCGACATGCATCTTAGCTCCATAAAAAGTATTTTTCCTGCAAAATAACGCTAATCATGTTGGTTAGTATAAATTCACACTTCCCTACAATTTTACATGAGAATGTACTAACATTGTTGGATAAACAAGGCAAAACCGATGTATTTGAGTATCACTTGGGCATATAAATATGCCCCGAGATACTACCCTCCTTGATTTCATCGCACCCTGATTCGAACTCTGCCCTTGATGATTTATTTACTACCCCAAGAGAAATTCAGATGATTCTTCCAATTCGAGTTGTAATTGTTGCCATACTGTTGGTGATTATTTCTCTGTACATTCCCGATAAAGTTCCACTTTGAATGCGGTTTGCACCACAACACTCAGCTGGTGTTCATTACTACCGCATACTTCACACCAAATCTGTTGCACTACATTGACTAGGGCTTGAGGTTGATTCAAGCTCATACTGCTGAAGTGGGTGTTGAGTTGATCTTGCAATGCAGCTATACGTGCAGCGATGTTTGTAAAACCATCCACTTCAAAGACTCCTGCCGCTTTACTTGTTCCTCCTCTTGAGAGTCCACCATTCCTCTGGATTTCCCTGCAATCTACGATTTAACAAAGTATATAGCTCCTCATAAGTCTTTTCTAATGCTTGTCCCCCAACTGCTGAGTCTAGAAAAAATTTTGTGTGGGGTTCCAAACCCTCTATGAAAGTATGCACCAGCACATCAGTGGACTGGTGATGGTGAGGAAATCCCGTAACATAGATTTGAACCTTTCATAAGCTTGATACAAATTCTGACCCTCTCTCTGTTTAAAACTTAGAATCTGACTTCTAAGTCTTGCTCTTTTCCCGGATGGAAAGAACCGTATCAAAATTTTCTTGCAAGATCATCCCAAGTGGTGATAGAGTTAGGTGGTTCAGCTTTCAACCACCTCTTTGCTTCTCCCAATAATGAAAATAGGAATAATGTAAGCCTTACGTAATCGGATGATACTCCAGTGGGGATGTAAGTGTCACTTATCTCCAAAAAGTTTTGGAGATGTTGTTGTGGATCTTCTTGAGGGAGACTTGTGAGTGCCCGCTGTTCAGCAGCTGCACCATGTTCTGTTTAAGCTCAAACCTCCCTCCTGTCTTGGGTTTGCGAATGCTTGATATAACATTGTTAGCATGTGGGATTGCCACTTCGCGGACTAGCCTATTGTCATTTCCTGGGGCACTAACACTGCCCTTACAAGTGGTAATTTTGTAATTTGCTCCAGGATTTTCTGTCTTAGAAACTGCAGCTTCTTCTCTAGAGATTCTCTTCTTTGACGATGGAATTGTCTTTCCAGCTCTAAGTATGAATCCACCAGCTTCTTATCTCTTGCCAGTGTTCAACGAATTCAATATACGCAAAAGAGAGGCTAAGATCAAGTTGTCCAGCACTTATATAGAAATTGTAAACTAACACTAAAAAACAATTTTACCAATTGCCAGTCCCGGCAACGGCAAAAACTTGTTCGGGCGTTTGGTAACTACACGCAAGTGCACGTGGTCGAACAAGTAGTAAAAATGGCCTAAGTAAGCCAAGTGTACGATCCCACGGGGACTGAACTAAGGTAATAATTAGCTTAAGTGTTAATGAATTATAACTTTAAGAATGCAGACAACCAATTAGAAACAATATTTTGAGAGTTTGAGTTTCTAATTTATACATGAATCTAAGACAAAATTATAAAGTGCGACTGAACTATAGTAATGAGCAAGGCGGTTAAAACGAACATGCGGGAAGTAATTTATCGATAAAATTCAATTAATCTTTCCTTCGGTTGCTAGTCAAGAATTATTGCCTATGGATTGGAACTTTTGTCTCCTACGCAACTTAAGAATCATGAACCTTCAATCTACATTTATGTGATAAAAGAATTTCATGTTCTAGCCATACAAAACCCGATTCCTTAATTGATAATAATAAGACTTTCGAGATATATTTCACAATACGAATGTAAATCAATTCTCAATTTACCAAACTGAAGAAAGTCATATCCTACCAATTCACAATATTCCAATTTCTTTTTCCTTTTCAAAATCAAAATTGGATTTTAGATATACATTAACATTGGCCAAACATTAATGCGGTAAGAACAAGAATTGATAATGCAACCATTGGAAGAAAAGATGAAAACTAAAATGATCAACAATTACATTCCACTACAATTGTTCTTAACCTAAGCAAGAAGTGAATTTAGCCACTCATTTGTGGTTGACATCATCAGTAATTATAAATCCCTTCACAAACAATTGAGACAAGAGAAACAGAAATAGAAGAACCTTAGAATTTTCGTCCCCTCAACTGCCTGTAACCCGTTCTTGCTCAACCAAGTCAGAATGTTTAAAAATAAACCTAAGTGTGTTATTTATACTATTGAGAATTTTTCCCGAAATAACAAACAGCATGTGCAGGTGTATCGCGGAGCACTCCTCGTGCCCGCGGGGGTATCGCGGACCCTCTCTGAAATTAGGCCCTCAGCAATTTCACCTTGGCGTGCCACGTCTTGCATCGCGGAGCCTGGCCAATGTCTGGTGCAATCGCTAACCTTCACTGGAAATTGATGTCCCAGGTAAAGGTACTCAATGTACCATGGCTTGCATCATGGCATTGCCTCCGTATCTTGGAGGTAACGCGAGGCTTCATAGGTAATGAAATAATCACCCAAGGCAAATGCCTCCGCGATCAGCAACGTGACACAAGAAGCATCGGAGCCTTATTACATTGCTCTTCCTTGACTGCTTTTCCACTCACTTGCTTCAAGTCCATTCGATTTTTACCAAGCATATCTTAGCTTTTCATGTATCTTAGCTTTCCAAAATTCCATTTTACCTGCAAAACAACACTAATCATGTTGGTTAGTATAAATTCACATTTTAACTACAAATCACATGAGAATTCACAAATAACGATAAATAAACAAGACGAAATGAAGCATTTGAGTATCACTTGGGCATATAATTCTACCCAAGATCAATTCGGTCCCCGAATTTTAAACATAAACTTACCTGCAGAATCAAAAAATCGAGGGCACTTGGATCGCATCACCTCCTCATCTTCCCATGTCACTTTGATAATGCTCAAACTCACACTTCCTAGCAAAGTATGAAGCAGACATTGTCAATAAAGAACCCAACAAATAGGTTGGGGTCAAACCCACAAGGAATAAGGTAATATCTAGACTAATCTCGATACTTGAACTTGTTGGTCAGTTATATCCAAATTGGGGGTTTCAAAGAAAAACAATATTAAAAGAAAGATTGTAATTGTGATTAATATCAAGATTTGCAAATAACTAGGGTAAGTGTTCCCCATGGGTTCATAATTACTTTGGGTGTACACACGTGATCAATCTCAATGCTTACTTGTAGAACTGATACTAGGGTTCATCCAAATGACTAGTTCGTCCCAATTGGATAATTATACTCAATCATACGGTCAGGTCTCATGAGCGGTTTCAAACTAATCATTATCAATATGTTCAAAATTTAACTATTATGCGACCACAGCTCAAGTTAATACAATGATCATAATGACCAAGGCTTTGTTGTAATTCTCTTTTCCTAATCTCTACTTCTCTAGGTTCAAGAAAGTAAAGAATTCGGGCAAGTCCTAACATTGTACACCGTTAAAAAACCTTTAAATATGAAGAGAATACAATACAATCTTTTAGCATTGGTTTTGAATCACTTTTGTGTAATCCTATTTCGTTAATCCACCATGGTTCCCACAACCCCTAGTTGTGGAGGTTTTAGCCTCTCATGATTGTAAGATTATAATTAGCATTCATAGAAAAACACATAATTAAATACTTATAACAATAATTGGAAGAAAACGTGATATTAATATCAAAGAAGAATCTCAAGAACAATGGATAAAATCAAGAGTTTGATCCTAAGAATTGCTCTCCAAAACTTGATAAAAATTCATAAAAATTCTTTTTCACACATCTCTACTACTTCATTTCTATGTTCTCTAACTAAAATAAAACATAAAAGGTATTTATACAGAGATTAGAAACCTTTTCCTAAGCTAATAGGGAGTTTTCATATCTAGCACCGACTGTATCCCAATTAAACCTATGACCGATAGAAGGATTGTATGGCTCATACCTGCTTCTCGTACATCCTCGGCTACTGCAGCTTTTTCTAAGTGTTGGCAGGCTGGTACACCTCATACCATAGTCGTACGAGTCGTACAATGCATCCGTGGTTTGGCCCTGAGAACTCTGACATCTTCTGAAGTTTTCCACGAGTGTTGAGACCTTCCTCCTATGACTCGTACTGCTTGTTATATCTGAGGTTCTGCCAAGTCTTGAAGAATCACTTGAAACTCACCACGACTCATGGTATGGGTCGTAAGTGAGGTCTACGATCCATGAGTCCACCCGTACTAAGAGACTTCCTTGTGCAAATATCTAAGAAGATTACTATGACTCCAGTTACATATCTTACCATCTTTGTATGACTCGTACTGAGAGTCGTACGTTACCTTCCTCTTGTTCCAGCCTTCTAACTTTCACCGTGATTTTTAGTACGGCTTGTAAATCAAGGTACGACTCGTACTGAGACTTGTACTTGGCTGATTTTCTGCATTTTTATGCCTCTTTTGCACATTTTTTCTCCGACACTTATCTTTCCTGAAATCAATGTAAAAGTACCTCATATCCATATAAACATACCTAAGTCCATGCTATTTTCTCAGTTTTAAGCATCGAAAGTGTGTTAAACTCACAACACATAAACACCCTAAACTTAAGATTTTTGCATGTCCTCAGGCAAAGAAAACAAAAAAACTAAACACGAGGCTTAACCAGAAAATAAACCTAGGACACTACAGCCAACAATCAACAAAACTTGCACTATAACTCAAATTGCTTTTGGCCCTTTTTCCCGTGAACCAAATCAGCACATACACATCAAGCAACCACAAAACATGATAAATAGGGATCAAGATATGTCATCTAGCTATTAACAGATAGCCAAGTCATCACCAATGCTTTTCATACAGACAACTGGTAGAGTTAAACATAGACAATGTACCCTCACAAAAAATGAAGTCTCCCACTCACAAATATAGTAAAATATGAAACATGGGACAAAACAAGTAAGATTCTCACTCTCACAAAAAAGTTCCAAATACTGCATGTTTGATACCATAGGCTTGCGCTTATTTTCTTTACTTTGGTTTGTCAGATGGTCAGGCTAGGATCACTATAGGACTTGATTCGGCTTGTATGTAGGCTTTTAGGAAGGGTATGGTAGAGATGGAATCTTTTTAGTGACTAAACCCCTACTTGGCACAACATACATGTGGCTCCATTTTTTCACTTTTTCACCCTTTTTGCTTTTTCCTCCCTTTCCACCCTTTTTATGCACTTATATGAGTGTGGTGTATTTTCACGAATTTTCATTCATCATTCTCTTTTTGTATTTTCTTTTTTAATTTTTTTCTTTCTTTTTCTTTTTCTTTTGTCACACTACACCTCATTTTTCACCTTTTTCTTTTCTCTTCCTTTTTCATCTTCCCAATATTTATGCACCCCTACTCTAGCCACCCTCAACTTAGGCATTTTTCCTATGTTGAGGTTCACAATGTCCAAGGAGAGGCCAGGGCCAAAACAGGTTCATTATAAAAATGAGTACAATTAATTGGTTAATCAAAGAAAAATGGTTCATTTAAGGCTCAAAATAGGGATCAAAGAAATCATATAATTTTGGTAGGGCCATTTAAGCTAAAAATGGGCTAAATAAAAATGGCTTATGATCCTTCCCTAACCAACCATCCTAAAACCTATGTAAAGACCAATGGGGAAAGTTCTTGATCCTCTACGTAGTACAGAACTAGGTATTAGACCTCACTCACTCATGGTACATGTCATGCATTCGATCTACCTATCTGGTTTATACATGGCTAACAAAATTTTTTCATGCTAATATACTAAATAACATAAAAAGATCCACAACAATCATGCTTTGCAATCACAAGTGCATAGCTAATCATCAAAAAAATTTAAAACAGGGTCAATTCTTATGAATTCAAAACTAGTGCAATTTATTGGCTAAGTACTCCTAAGATACTTTCCAATTAAAAAAAATCATAAAAATAAAATCCTAAACATACCAATTCTACTAGATAGCATGCCCGAGGGAAAAGAAAATACGGCAAGAAAAACCCTTGGACGAATCAAAATCTCAAAAATACAAGTACACTCCCTCCCCTTTTTAAAAAGCATGCAACGTCCCCGAAGAATAAAATGTAAAGCAGAAGGAAGGGAACATACCTGCGGAGCACTAAGCGCTCCTGTCATCCTGGGGAGGAGGTACCTCCGCTGCAATCATGGAACTGGCGGTGGACGGTGCACTCACTGGTGTGTCAGTAGGGTGAGTGGCAACCCCCTCAGTAGTAATGGTCGCCTCCACAATCTCTGGAATCATCATGGCTGAATGTGGCTCGCTCGAAGGGTCCTTACCACCCGAAAGCTTTGCTTGGTCCATGGTAGAGCTACTTGCTCCTCTAGCTCTCTCAAGCAGCTCTGACTGATGCTCGTCGTGACTGCTTGCTCTCTCTCTTCTCTCTCTTTCTCTTCTTCTTTGGGGTCTCATCTCCAACATCCTCAGAGGACCTCTTTTTTCCTTTCTCCTTGTCAACTCCTGTAGGCTCCCAATAAGCCGCCAGATCAAGCTCCTCGTCAACATCAACATCGAGGTCAGGAAGAGTGGGGGTTGCTATGATTGCTGGCTGCCGTGATGATAGCTTGACACTTGAATCCAAATATCCCCCAACTCCTCACGGAGGCTGCCCGTGTCAGTCTGCTCAGCTATATGCATGTGGAATCTACTCTCAAAACCATTTAGCCTGGCGTGTAGGGCCTATGCAGCTGTCTCAATATCATCCTTTACCCAAGGCTTAACGTTCTCCATCATTGACTGAACCTACTTCTCAGCTACGGTCAGTCTCTTGGCCAGCTTCTGGAGAAATTCCTGAGGCACTAGTATGTACCCAGCTGGAGTCTGGCTCGGGAAGCTCATGGGTGGTGCGGCAGAGGTTCTAAGAGCTGCATCTGAATGACCGAAATCTGTATCTGGTGTCTCACCCTTCTCCTGTGAAGTAGGGGAATTCACCTAATCGCACCCAATTGTTTGTGATAATGGGACTGCGGTGGAAAGTCTTGCCCGACTTACTGGGTTCATCTCATCCCAAATTAAGCCAATATCAATGATCCGCTATTCTTTGATCAGGTGCTCCTCACCACGATGCACCTTGATGCCCATCTCCGTGCACAATCTGAATACGAGATTCAGGAATGGGATGGTAGTGCTCAATCCTATATCCCGATCCCGCATCTCCTCTACAATGACCCTAGGGATATTCATAGGGTATCTAGACATGGTACAAGCCACCAAAGTTGCTCTGTCTGCACTGAGGGTATTATCATTTACTTTCGGGGCTAACCGGTGGAGCACTAACATCTAGCAGGCTTTTTCTATGAAGTTTAGAGAGTTCTTTGTGACCTTCTTGCCGCTAGTGACCTATTTTTCCTCTTCTTTGTCCTTAGCAATAACTCCAGACAACCATTGAATTTTCCTCTGCCTCTCATCAAAACCCAGCTTCTTGATCTATTTCAAAGCCTCCACCCAATAGTCGTATTCTGGTGTAGCATGTGGTGGTATCAATTGGGGCCCCTATAACACTCGAGCAATAGTGCGCTCGGATATATCAACCTCTTGGCCTCTAACCATGACACTCTCCAGCTTGGGCTGATCTTTCAACTTTTTCCCTCTTTCGCTTTCTGCTCCATGGTTGCCAAATAATTAGCGTAGAACTCTTGGACGATTTTTGAAGTGTATGCATCTGGGGCCCTAACCATCCAATTGAATCCATAGAAACTAAATATCCGCTCCATCTCCTCCACCTCGTTCAGTGAATTGGTGAGGATCTGTGACTCTTCCTGAATGCTCCGCCTAGGTTTGTTCTTGGCGGTGAGAACAATGCCCTGTACATATATTTCCTCAGCTCCTTGTACTCTCCATCGAATGGTGTTATTCTCCCTAGGTGGATTCTGCTCTTGCGCGACATTGGGTGCCTCCTCCTCTGATCTAGACTCACTCCTTGCATCTCCAGATTGGGCCTCCTAGTACCCCTAACCCCTCTTCTTCATTAGAGCCACTTCCATACTCTTGGGCTCTTTCCTCCGCTCCCTCCTCAGATTGGGGAGCACCAGCAGATGTGGTAGTGGCCGCCACGACCTGGGCTTTAGTGATTTGGGTTCCATCAGTATCAGATGTATCAATCCGGTATTTCTCTACTAAACCAATAGAGAATTTGACCACTTGTTTGGATTTAGAGGTCTCATCAATCAATGCCCTCCGAGCAGTTGCCTTGGATGCTTTTCATTTTTATGTCATTGTACCTACGGACAAAAATGGTTAGAATTCCAAATATGAGAAAAAGAAAGAAAGAAAAATTTCCTCTGTAATTTATCATGGGTCTACAATATGGGTCGTACCTTGGAGGTATGATTCGTACTGAGACTCGTAATATCTCAGGTCAATGTTATTCCTCTTAGGTATGACTCGTACCATGAAAGTATGATCCGTACCACAAGTCGTATAAGGATGCCCCCCTTGAAAACAAATATTCTGTATTTTTCCATGACTCATGGTACGACCCATAAGTCAATTCCACGAGTTGCAGGAAGGATCGTACTATCACTTGTGGACTTGACCCTTTTCAGATTCTTGATACGATTGTCAGGTACGACTCGTAGCAGGATACCACGAGTCGTACTAATATTCGTACCTCATGATTATTAAAAATTTATCTTGGGATAGTCCCAACGAGCCATCCTATGAGTCGTAGTATAAAACTATGAGTTGTAGGAAGGCTTGTGAAGCCTGCCCCTGCCTTAATTTTTATTCAATTTATAGGAGATTTTAATTTAGTGTTGGGTACTTAGAATTCCCCAAGTCTAGGCATGCATTTATCATGTTTTATAGTTATCCATTCCTGCCATTTTTAATCACAACCCATAACTCAAGTTTAACATTTCATTGCACGATTTTTACAAGTTACATCTCCTACCCAGTCGCATACCAACTTGTTCACATCCCTAGTCATTGTCCTTTTCAATTTTTAAAGCATTGATAGGACTCTCAGGCTTGCTTCAAACACAACAGGTCATTATTATCAAATTCAACAAATACACTTACTTGAATGCTGCTTACTTAGACTTGCAATCAGGACTAGGGTTGGGATTGGATTCACGGTGTTATCTGAGAAAAGAACTTGCTCAATCGATCTTGAGTTTGAGTTACGGGTGTGATGGAGTTGTAGGTTCTATTCATGAATTGGGTTTTGAGTTTGTGGGAGGAGGGTACGGTGTGTTTGAAGTTTAAATAGGTTATAGGGCAGATTTGAAAAATCTAGGCCGAGTCGGGTGATTCTAAACTTTTTGACCGATCATGACTTGTACCATGAGTCGTAGGAAGGCCCTATGACTCGTCCCTTGGACTCGTAACAGAGAGGTTGAGAAACTTACTTATGGACCTATGAGCACATCTTACGACTCGTACTATGAAGGTGCGACCCGTACTATGACTCGTAGGTCTTTCTTACTTTGAGGTCCATGCCTTGCATATGTCATAACCATAGTGAGTACTACGACCCATATAGTGAAGTTATGAGTCATAGGACTAACCGTACCCTGAACTCAGGCACTGAAATACCTCTTTGCTTCTAACCACGACTCGTACTACGGCCCGTACAATCCTCTTACAAGTCGTACTAAGACCTATAGCACCTGCTTGTTCATCAATTCTTCTGCCACCTGTTTTTGTTTCCCCTACACACTGAACACACATAAGTTAATCAACTTGGGTTGCCTCCCAAGAAGCGCTTGATTTAACATCGCGGAACGACGCAGGTGGTTTAGTTACTCATAATTCACCAAACCACCACTTGGGTTGCCTCCCAAGAGTTCCTGATTTAATGTCATGGCACGACGCAAGTCTCTTGACTACTCAGGTTTCGTCAAGGAACTTAGATTTATCCTCTATTGCTGAGACAACCCTGTACTCCTTTGGTTGCTTCATAGACCGGCAGACATTGAAGGTGACCTCTTCTTTATTGAGTCTGAAATTCAACTGGCCAGCCTCTATAACTACTAAAGCTCTCTCTGTGGCAAGGAACGGTTTCCCCAAAATGATGGGGACCTCAAAATCAACCTTGTAATCAAGGATCACGAAGTCTTCTGGGAATTTGAATCTATCCATTTTAACAAGCACATCGAACAGGATCCACATAGGCTTCTTCACAGTGAGACGGCCATTAGTAGCCACATAGTAGTCAGTTTGGGGGTTCCCAAGCCCAGCTACTTAAACAAAGCTAACGGCATCAGATTGATGCTTTCTCCCAAATCACAGAGTGCCTCACAAACTCAACGTCGTTGATTGTACATGGAATGGTGAAGACACCTGGATCTTCCTTCTTCTGGGGAAGGACCCGTGAAGCTATAACACTACAATGATGCACATTATCCACAGGCTCATAGCTCACGGACCTTTTCTTTGTCACAAGGTCCTTCATACACTTGGCATATCCTGGCATCTGTTCCAAAGCCTCCACCAATGGTATGTTTATAGATAACTGTTTTAGTATTGACAGGAATTTCTAAAACTTACCATTCTCTGCCTTCTTCTTCATTCTTTGAGGGAATGGTGGCGGTGGTCGTGGAATAGCCTTGTAAATGTGTGTGGCTCCTTGCTTCTCTCCTTGTTAAGCTTCAAGCCCCTTTTCAACAACTGGAGCCTCAGTCAACTCAGAATCCTCATTATGCTCATTCTTAGCAACATCTTCCTCATCTTCGATCATACTTTCTTTCTTCCTTTTAACTACAACCGACAGAGGGGGATCAACTATGGTCTTTTCGCTCCTAGTCATCACAACCATGAAGTGACCATCATTCTTTGGATTCTGGAATGTGTTGCTAGGTAGTGTACCCTTTTGCCTAGGGTTCATGGATGCTGACAGTTGCCCTAGATATTGTTCGATCTGCTTGATAGTAGTATCATGTGACTCAACTCTCTGACCTATGCTCGATAGTTCATTATGGATGTCTTTTAGATGATCATCTATGGATCTCACCTTCTTTAGCATCTCAGACATCATGCTCTCCAACTTTGACTATCCAACCTCCCCCTTACATGCATTCGGAGGCACATACAATCCTGCTCATTCATTTCGGTAACCGTCATTCCTTCTCCAATTTTCCTTGCGCTCACGACCTCAGCTTCTGTCTCTGTACCCATTCTGGTTGTAATTGTCTCTATATTTGTTCCGACCTTGGTTTCCTGAACCTTGGCACCAAGTGTCTTGTCCAAACACTTGGGCATTGGCTTAGAAACCCGCCACCTAGTTGTCCAAGAAGTTTGCCGCCTCCTCGAAATATGAATGGTCAGGCCTTGGTTCTGTCCCTATGTCCCCACTGCATAAACTTTTCTGGCTCCAACTCCCATGATATGCTTAGTGAGCAAGTCCAACAATGTGCGCACATGAGCCAATCCCTTTTCACATTCTTCTTCCTTCCTTCATTGGTCTGCAGTCAAACCAACAGTATATGTAGTGTCACGCCCCGCCTTGGGGGGTATGACTGGCACCTGGTGCCCTACTAGGACCTGAACTGCTGGACTGCTAAGTCTAAGCACTTCTAGTTCCCGGCTGGCTCTAACTCTGATTCACGGAATCAATGGGCTATATAGCGGCTGTAAATATAGCCCCCGGCTGGCTAGGCCTATAGCCACTTGTACAATAACAACAGCTAACCAGAATTTCGTTAATATAAGGGAACCTATGCGGGCCGACAAGGCCACCATGCTGACTAGTTACTTCTGAATCAAATAACATATGCTAAATAGCTACGTGACTGACAAGGTCACCACTACTAACTGGATTAGGCCCCACACGGCCAACATAAACAGCTAAACACACGCACGGCCCCACACGACCGGCACAACTAACCACAGGGAGATATATACAGTCTGCGTCGGGACAGGACCCCGACCTACCCGTACTATACAACAAAAGAAAAATGATATAAACCTCTGAATATGAAACTCTGGATGACAGGAGCTGATGACTCTGCGCTGGCTAGGATCACGAGGGGTCGGCTCCACGTCTATAGGTACCTGCAGGCAAGTAATGCAACGCCCCAAACGGGCGTCAGTACCACTGGTACCGAGTATGTAAAGCAAACCGAACATAACTGAATATAAGCAACAATACTAGACATTCTGAGTAGTAGAAAGTATCTGAAACTGTCTGGACTGGCGGAATCTGAAATAAACTTATTTGTACTGAAGGTAAGGTAGAAGCATACCTGTCGTCGTGGCGACCTGCTGTCTATCAGCTAATTGATATCATGTATATACGTATATATAACATACAAGGACCTATACCAGCCCCCATAAGTCGAAAGGTGCCAACCAACACACAATCTATATACCCCTACCCGGGTCAAAAACATCCAAAAGTAAATCACTCCACTCGCCCACTAACTACGAGCACCTTTACCGGCCCCCTGGGATGCAGCTTGGGCTCTCTGGCCCCTGACTATAACTGTATCTGAGTCCGGAGGACTCCTGTATCTGTAAACTGTAATCTGTATCTGTAAACTGTAAACTGCTCCCTGGGTGCAAGCGCTCGACAGGGTAAGCTATAATGCTATGCTGATCAGCCTGATATGGGGAATGCTACATCCCATCTTCGTCCTACTGCGGACGGCAT
>JACEIK010007933.1:0-68797 GCA_018107945.1 Datura stramonium
GGCCATATTCAGATAGTAGTGGTGACCTTGCCGGTCACGTAGATGTTCAGTATTCATTATATTGAGTTAGAGATAACTAGACAGCATGGTGGCCTTGTCGCCTCGCATAGGTTTCCCTTTATGAGTGTGTTTCTGGTTAGCTGATGTTACAGGACAGGTGGCTATAGGCCCAGTCGGCCGGAGGCTGTATTTAAAGCCGTTATATAGCCCGTTGATTCCATGAATCTGAGTTAGAGCCAGTCAGGCACCAAATGTGCTTAGGCACAGTAGTCTAGCAGTCCAGGTCCTAATAGAGCACCAGGTGCCAGTCATACCCCCCAAGGCGGGGCGTGACATAACCGTCCCAGATTTTAATCCCGAAAAGAATAACCCTATAATTATGTACATAGAAAAATACATTGAATACAACACCAGAAGGTCAATTTGCATACACTTGATCCGGTCCTACATACACCCTTAAGCATAGACTAATTATTATTGCACTCTCTCTTCTAGGGGTTTTCTCATTGCGGGATTATCCCTCCCCCTTTCTAATTCGTTCATCCTCAGAATCGCACCAATTTGAATTAATCGACAACAAGTTATCTAAGTTTCGATCCTACCTATCAAAAGCATATCAACCATACACACATATATGTTTAGCTAATTAAAGTCTAACACAAGAGTGAGTAAACCATTGTCTACTTAGGCGCCAAGCTATTGCCGAGACGTTCCCAATTGTATGCTTGCCTCGATTTCTTGAGTTCTTGCAGAAAATCCTAGCCATGGAGGATGAATCTTCAGCTCCTAGCCCTACTTCTTTTTCCCAAAAGTTTTTTCTACGTTTTTGGGCATTTTTATTTAGCCCTTTTTAGAGACTAGGTATTTAAAATCATAAATGGAACGGGATTGCAGAATTCTAGTCCACCTCACTCACTACAGTGAGTCCATTTACCGTTGTAGCATTTTCGCTATGACGGGAAGTGTCCCACCACGGCGAACACGTGCCTGGGTCTACCCGATCATGACTCAACCCATTTGATCTTGTTCGTCTCGCGTCCTTCATTTTTCGGAGATTTCATTTCAAGTTCATAAAAATTTAAATTCACCCGCTCTTAGGTGGTCGTGGTGTTATAATGGTCGGGAAGGTCGTTACATCAGATACCAATTAAACATTCCTTCATTTCCAAACGACGCTACGATATAAAGGCCGGGTTTTTTAGCCACCCCGGGTTGATTCTAACATCGGGCGTAGATTTTCTAACTTCTAGCCAGCATCGGGGATTATAAATTTTATGTCTTGGTCCTCGGACTAATCATTGTAGGACCCCTCTATTTATTCTTAATATAATATTTTCCCACGTAGGTCTAATAATTTCTAGCGGAGTTATAAATCTTTGTCTAGGTTTGACCAAGGCTCGAGAGTCAAATAACTCTATTACCCCTCCTTTGGGTATTTCGAATTCTTATTTCTGGCTCGGGTGTCCTAGGTACTCCTGATTTTTGTCGAACTTCTTGGAGCGGTTGTTTTGAAATGGTGAGGACCTATGGTAGAATTTGAACCGCCACTGTTTTAATTGTCTGCTGCAGCGAATGGATTTCCCGCTATAGCGATCCCGCCGCAGCTGAGGAATGGTCAGCGGACAATGGGTCAAAAAAAATGGCAGAAGGTATGGTTTTGAGTTCATTCTAACTTTTCCTCCCTCAAAATTGTGCAACTCCTCTCAATCTCCCCGGCAACTCTCTCAATTTCTCAGGTAATTCCCTCACCAATGGCTCCCTTACTTTATTTGCTAGTGACTGATTGTTGCGTATTGCCTATTACTTTCATTTTAGGGTAGTTATAGGGCGATATGGGTAGGTTCTCTTCTTTATAATTCATTGCTAGATTGTTGTTGCATGTTGCTTGTTTTTACGTTCTCAAGTGATCCCTACTGTTCTTTGCGTGTTATTGGTCGGTTTCATGTGGTTGTGGGGTAAAAAATGAGAGGGGTTTGGGTGGGGTGGTGGTTTGACTTTCTTGAAGATTTCGAGTTTGAATCCATAACCTATCGGAGTGGAAAATAGTTGCTAAGGCTTGGGCAAGTCTTCCCTTGCCTGATCTGTAGTTAATTCGAAGAAATACGGAGGTTGGAATTTCAACCTTCATTGATGGGGTTCAGAGGTTTGGGGAAGACAATGTCCACTGCAGCGGTACCGTGACAGTGGAACTCCTCCGCTATAGCGAACTCACTGCGGCGGACACACATTCGCTGCAGTGGTCTGCCTGGGCAGGGGCCCTTCCTCAAATCCTGATATTTTCTTTTTCTCTCGTACTCGTTCTCTAGTCATTCAGTCCCTCTTCTAATACTTTTTATCAATGCAGGTTTATCAACATGGCCACCTTTAGCAGCAGCATTCACACTGAGGATTATATCTGCTTCGTTAGCGACCAGTGTCAGTTCCGACACCACGAACAGGCCATGAAGGACTTGTTGCATGAGAGGGGGTTTATCATGCAGGATGTACAGGAGAAAGCACCGGAATTCTATGCCCTCTTCCAGGAGATCGGCGAGGGCCCATTGGTGGTGGACCCAGTTACGAATAAGTAAGCCCGGGTGAGGGAGTTTTACGTCAATCTTCCCATGGTGGCTTGGAGTCGGGACAAGCCGGTTGCTTATATTAGGGGAATGCAAATCACCTTGACCCTCGCTGCCATAAATGACACTTTGGGTTCGCCAAACCCTTTCGAGGCTGAGCTAAAGGCCCGGGATGTAGATGGAAATGGGCAATAGCTGGTGGATACTCTAGTGGTGGAGGAGCAGAGGGCTTCAACTAACTGGGGAATCACTCAAACGGGCATTCTGAGTGCTCACTTCACCGTGGAAGCTAGGAGGTGGCTCCACTTGGTGTCTCGGAGGATTCATCCGTCCTCTAATGTCACGTACGGTGACCTATCCTTGGGCCCTTATGGTGGCCTTTGTTTTGAGTGGGGTGAGGATGAATGTGGGGGCTCAGATCATTTAGGAGTGGAGGTATTTCTCTGCAAAGCCCATCATCGGCCATCCTTTTTCTTCTCTTATTACTAGGCTCTACAAGTAGGTCGACGTCAATCAGGAGTTTCGGGATGTCATTGTGGACTGTTACAGGCCCTGCGATCCCTTGAGGGTGAAAAGGGCTCCAGGAAGGGGCTGAAAAAAGAAGAGGACCACGTCAGCTGAGGGACACGGTGGGGTGAGGATGAATGTGGGGGCTCAGACCATTTAGAGTGGAGGTATTTCTCGGCAAAGCCCATCATCTACCATCCTTTTTCTTCTTTATTACTAGGCTCTACAAAGCAGGTCGACGTCAACGAGTTTCTGATGTCATTGTGGATCAGCATGTGCCCCGCATCCCTTGAGGGTGAAAAGGGCTCCAGGAAGGGGCTGAAAAAAGAAGAGGACCACGTCAGCTGAGGGACACCAGAGGGCTGCTGATCGGGGGCATATTTATATGCCACGATACTCAAATGCTACTTTTGCCTCGTTTCTCATTCAACAATGTGTACATTCTCATGTAAATTGTACTCTTAAGTGTGATTTTTTATAGTAATTTAAATGATTACGTTGTTTTGCAGAAAACACACTTTTATGGAGTTAAATGACATGTTGGGAGAAACGGAGATGAACTCTGAACGAGCAAGGGAAGCTGTTGGAGAAGCAAAGAATTCAAGGGCTCCCGCGACGAGCCGTGACACGCTATCGTGATGCACTGGGTTCGGGAGTTACAAATTCAAGAAATTCCAATGAGGGTCCGGCGATCAAGCCGTGGCACGTTGGAATTAATTTCCCTACCCTGACATTCAAAGTAAGGGTCCACGATTGCACCGTGGGCACGCCGGTGCGTTCCGCGATGCATGCCGTGCCACGTTGGGAGCAATTACCTCGGGCGGCAAATTTCCGTAAAAGCTCACAGTTGCACCGTGTCACGGAGGCGTGCTCCGCGATGCACTCGCGTGACACGTTGCTTGTTATTCGGAAAAATTATCCCTATATATAAATAGAACACTTAGGTTCATTTTTACAATTCGACTTCAGAGCAAGAACGCCAAGTGGTTACAAAAAGTGCGCTGTGAGGACGAAAATTCTTAGGGTTTTCTCTATCCCTTTCTTCTTTCTTTTTTCAATTATTTGCATGATTTGTATTCATTTAATGATGTTCAATCCACAAATGAGTGGCTAATTCCCTTTTCTCACGAGGTTATGAACTATTGTATTGAAATGTACTATTGATTATCTCAAGTTATTTCATCTTTTCTTCATGGTTGTTCTATTTAATTCTTGTTCTTACTAATGCTAATATCTCGCCAATGTTAATGTAAAATCCAAAATGCTGGTTTCACCCGAGAGGGCAAGAAACTCGGAAAGTTGTGAATTAATAGGATATGATCTTTTCTTGGTTTGGGAAAATTGTAATTGATTTACCTTCCGTGGATAAAATATACCGAAAGTCATTAGTCAAGTGTGGAATCGTTTATGGCTAGAACATGAATTTCTTCTTACTATTAAAATGTAGGTGGAAGGTTTATGATTCTGTTGGGTTAAATACGAGAGTTTTAATCCAGTGCATGTCTGACTAAGAACTGGAGAAAAGATGAACCATGTATATCGATATTTAATTTCTACATGTTCAAGCAGCTTCGCATGCTCTCATTCATAGTTCGACTCAATTGCATAAATATCTTACTTTAGTATAAAACTAGTTTCAAAAATATAAAACTCTTCTTTACACCGTTGTCTTCACTATTAGAGTTTTAGTAAATTAGCACTTGCAAAGGTTTCACCCGTAGTCCACCCTTGTGGGTTCGACATTCCTGCTTCTTAAAAAGAGCCACTATATTTGCACGATCCGCATAATTTCAAGTGCTCATCAAGTTTTTGGATGTTTGGCTGCCGGACAAATCGGGTGAACTTTTAATTTTTCTTAAAAGTGTTAGTTTGCTATTTCGATATTTTATTGTTGACAAACTCGGGTCTTAGCCCGTATTGCGTATACCAGACTCGTTGAACATCGGTAAGAGACAAAGGTTTGGTGATCCATCCTTAGAGCCTGAAAGACGCTTTCATCGCCAACGGAGAGAAGCTCTAGAGAGAAAATTGCGCTGTTTCGTACAAAACCATTATGGAGCAAACTGGGCTGTAATTCAATACTTGTAAGTGCGTATTAGTGCCCGAGGAAATGCAGCCTGTGCCTGCTCGTTGACGCAATCCCATGCTAGTAATGTCACATCTAGCATCCGCAAACCCGAGCTGTGGAGGGAGGTTCGAGCTTAAATGTAACATGGCAATTAAGCGCACACAAGCGGGCGTACTAATGTGTGCCCCTCACGAGGATCCACAACAACATCTTCAAACCTTTTTGGAGATAAGTGACACTACATCCGCCGAGTGTCAAATGTATTACTGTGCTTACAATCGTTCCCATTTTCACTTTTGGGAGAAGCCAAGAGGTGGCCGAAAGCCGAGCCACCAAATTCTATAACCACATGGGATGATCTTCGCAAAGAAGTTCTTGATCCGATTCTTTCCTTCCTAGAAATGTACAGCGCTTGAATTCAAATTCTAAGTTTCAAACAAAGAGAAGGAGAGAATCATCAAGCTTGGGAGAGATTCAAATCACTGCTATGACCGCCCTCATCACCATCAACCTAATGATGTGTCAAAAGTACACTTTTATAGAGGGTTGGAACCCTACACAAAAATTTTGGCTGATTCTATAGCCTGGGACAAGCATTAGAAAAGACTTACGAGGAGCTTTATTCTTTGCTTAATCGTATTTCTCAGGGAAATCCAAAAGAGTGGAATGCGCACTCTTCAAAGGGAGGAGCAAGGAAAGTAGCCGGAGTCTTGGAAGTGGATGGGCTTCATGCGCCTATCACGTACGTATAGCCGCCTTGTAAAAATCAATTAAACACCCACTTTAGCAACATGAACTTCAGTCAGGGCCTCAAGCCCCAAGAAATGCGCAAACATTTGGTGTGAAGTGTGCGGAGAAATGAACACTACCGAGTGTTGTGGAGCAACCAGACTCGTGAACTTGCTCAGAATACAAAAGGAGCAATCACCAATGTTGTGGGAACAACTACAACTCTAACTGGAGGAATCACCCGCATTTCTCTTTGGGGTAGCAACAACTAATGTAAGTAAAGTTCGAGCCGGGTATGCAGGAATCACAAGGAGGGCCACAACTATCGGGCCACAATATAGAAACAATTCTCCACCACCATCACCTCGCTGAGGAGATGTTCAAGCAGCTTGGTAGCTAGCCAAGCTTCAATTGCAGTCACTATGTCAAATTGCAAAATTTGAGGTCAAGAACAACTAGTTAGCTACTAAGGCGCCGGAGTATCAATTTGGGCAGTTTGGTCGAGCCCAACACCAGGCCTAGAGGAGGACTTCCCAGCCATTACTGCACTTCAACCCCAAGCAACAAATGCAAAGGACTACGAGGAGTGGTTTGTGTTGAAGGAGGTGGAACCCAAAGACCACCTCTGCTAACAAATACTGGAGCAAAGAGAAGCTGAGAGAGGGAGCAATAATGGTGAGAGGGGGAAACATAAGGATGTCAACCAAAGACCTCCACCCCGTTCCTCAACGATTAAAGAAGCACAAGGAGGAGGCGTGCTTCAACAAATTCAGTGAGGTGCTTAAACAGGTGCACATTAACTTACCTCTTGTGGATGTTTTGCAGTGTGGGAGGCCTAAGTACGCCAAGTATATAAAGGACATCTTGGCCAACAAAAGTGTGCTTACCAATATGCCACTGCAATTTTTACGGAGAGTACTTCCCGCATACGAATCGATTGCCCACGAAGCTCAAAGATCCCGGGAGCTTCTACAATTCAAATAACAATCGGGCAAAAGTATCTGTAAGTCGTGGTTTGTGTGATTTGGGAGCGAGCATTAACTTGATGCCAACAACCTCTAGATTCAAGAAGTTGGGGCTAGGGAGTCTGAATCTACAACAGCGATCTTGCAACATAGATTGTTCTTGGCAAGGCCGATGGTATTGTCGAGACGTGCTAGCAAGCTCATTCTAATCTTCCCCCAGATTTTGTTGTGCTGATTTTGAGCCGACGTGTCCCATTTATTTTGGGACGGTCTTTCTTGGCGACCTGAAAGCGTTTATAGATGTAGTCAGCAGCTGCCTAACTATGCGAGCACACGACAAGGTGGAGGTGTTCCGATGTGTACAAGGCCACCAAGCTCCCACAGGTACGAAGAACTCTGCTATGAAATGTGCTTGAGCACCAAATGTTGCTCGTGCGTTGAGCCTCGAGAGTTAATGGGAAAGCCCCCCGATAAAGGTAGCTTGACAGGTTGAGGACGTGTTTGGAAAGAAAACGTCCGTCACCCTAAAGGTAATGAGCTAAACGACGCCGAGCCGGTATCAGAACCAGCGGCCAGACGTGAGGCAACCCGTGAATTATTTGTATAATTTGCATACGAAAAGAAAAAAGAAAAAGATTTTTTTGTTTTTATTTATTTATGTATAGGTTGTAAATACAAAATAAAATATTTTGTTCTCAAACTTTGGGATTCTAACGAATTTCTTGTTGTAAGATATAATACTGTGTTGATCGGAGGGAAAATGCAAAGGAATGCAAAGGAGAAAATGAGGTAAGAGAAAAAATTTTAAGTGGCAACACAAAGGAGTCACATATGGCTCCATGTCACGGAGGAGGGACTCCGCTACCCTCCGCGGACACGCTGAAGGCAAAATCTGAAATTTTATAAAATTCGCACGTTGATGGCTCCGTGTCACGAGGCAAAGGTTCGCGATGCACTCCGTGACACGTCGAGGTGTTATTCCCTGCCGGTCACACCGGGTCATCGGGTACCCCGCGCGAAAAACCTCCTTAACCCCGAAATCCCCTCATTTTCCCCATTTTCACTCCCTCCACGACAAACACCCAAAAATCCCCCATTTCCCAACGTGGCACCACCTAGGTTCAAATTTCTTCAATTTTTCTTCAAGTTCATCGAAGTAAGGTACGTTTTCCAACTTCATCTCAATTCTTATCGATTTATTTTTGATTTTGAGCATGATAGGGAAGTAAACTTTGTCTCAAGTATAAATTGATGAAATTCATTTGAGTTATTGTTGATTGTTGTTCGTAGGATCGTTGTGATTGTATGAATGCTGGCACGCCATATTGCTTGATTGAATTTTGTGGTGAAACAGCTAGGTTGGTCAGTGAGTGTGGAAGAAATTGATTTGAGATTGAAATGTAAAAAATGGTTGGGTTGTTCATGTTGGGTGAGTTGAATCGTGTTGTGTTTATCAGACAGTGCTAAAGAAGCGATAAATTTTCTGGGGAACGAATTGGGTGGAAATTGCATGAAATTATCGAAGCACATAGAAGTTGGGGAATTGCTTAGGTTGAGTGGTTAGAATATTTTATCTTGTCGTTCTTTTAGCTAAGTGCTGTGTGATGAAATGCGATCGATAGTATGTTTGGGATTAGCCGTATCAAGTCCGGAAAGTAGTACATAGAGGTTATACTGTCTAATCCGTTGAATACCAGGCATTTTGGTTGTAATTGTTGTTTTTGGTTTTCTTGTTTTTTTGTTTTTTTTGTAAATAATGCAATAAGTATGATCTTGCCAAATTGCTATAATGAGGGCCGAAGACTAAGTGTGGGTGGCCGAGCCAAACCCAACCTTAAGGCGAAGCTAATTTTTAATTGACCGATATCGTGGACTGCCTGCTTTATTTGACAGACAATGGCAAGTAGGCAGGACAAGGGTAAGGGCGTGACAACACGCGCCGAAGGAAGCTGCTGAGACTGGGAGCAAGAAATTCAAAGAAGACTGGGTCAGCCCACGCGGCCAGCGCGCCAATATGGAACGAGATGGTGACCGAGGAAGGGAAGGAAGTGGTACACTAAACACAAGGAGAACAAATACTTCCCAGAGGAGCACATCGCACGGGACCCATTGGCACGTGAGTTCTTATGGTACAATCGGGATGACGCTGTCAAAGGCGCTCATTTTTGACGAGCTCAAGGAGTGCAACTGCACTTAATCTGAGCTGGACCCAAACCCGACGCTGTGGAGTCACACCATCAAGATAAGGGGCCGTATTGCCTCAATTCTGAGCTCACCACCAATGCCATACTGTGGGCGCAAACACCTGATGCCCATGTACTCCTGCTAGCCGAACATCACCCACCCTATGATATCGTACGCACATTGTGTGGAGCCCGGGGCCACGGGCCACGCCGGAGTGTGCACAAGGAAAGGGCTATCATCGTACACGCCCTATTCACAAATGAACAGGAAGTTGTGGATCTCAAGCAAAATTGTTTGCTTCCTTGCTTGACTCGAGGTGAGACATGACGATGTGACCCGGATCGTGTATGCCTAGTGGCGCCCTGGCTAGGGTCAGAGATCAATGTCGTATGTGATCATATCCGCGCGAAGAGGGGCCCATGCATCAAGGCGGCTGCACGGTTCTATGTCGGGCCGATCACGCTCCCGAGGGCCTCGAGGCCTGAGGAAGAGGCCCTAGACTACATCCCGCAGATGGAGCTGGCTGTGCCATAAATGTTACAAAGACTAAGGCACCCGACACCACTCACAGCCGCTTCACATTAGCCGAGCCATGTCGATGACCAACATATGTCCCGCATGTTCTGGATGCATGTCTAACCACGATAGGGTGGGAGACCTAAGAATGAGGATGAGTCGTGCGCCGACCTAGATTACTGGCGAAAACGCTGTGTGTTAATTATGTCTGGTGGGCCCAAACTCTTTGTGGAGCCCGTGATGATGATGTCCCCACTGACGAGGAGACCCGTCGCGAGGACCTCATGTTGAGCCTGGGAGATCACTACGGTGGAGAGATTCTGACACTGGGACGAGGCTAAGCAAAGACTCCGACGAAGAAGTGGAGTACTTTGACTCCATCAGAGTTTCACCCACCTTCGTTTGTGATTGCATGAACACCGGGGACAAGTGTTCGATTTTAAGTGTGGGTGGTGTGCTGAATTTTGTCTTATCTTGTACATAATCGCATGTTCTCTTGTTCTGTCGGTGTGAATTAATGTGACCTTGTTTCTTATGTGTATGTTCGTGTTGTAAATATTTTGTTGTGAAGCCGTGTGCCGTGAATGCCGCCAAGTGTGTAAATAGTTTTGTCGAGAATTATCGATATTTTTAATTTTTTTCGTAACTATTTTTACTTTTGGGATTTCTGAGTTTGTTTTCTGGGCTCTTTTGCCGAGAAAGTCCCATTGAATCGAGGTCACAACAGTGACCGTTCCCTATGATGGGATGGATGACGACCGTCTTAAGGGAAACGAGTCGAGCAGGGAGTAGTTATTTTGAATTTTTGCGTGTTGGCCGTATCACATGCATGTTGCTACACTATGGCTACTTAATATCTGGGTGCGGTTGTACATAATATTTATACCGCAAAGATGATTCGTAGAAAGCATGCAAATTTTTATACATATGTGAGACACTTATGCCATGTAACTCGATTCTAGCAGATTGGAGGCTTAATGTTGAATTCCTTGTAATTAGCCGATTAAAGAGTCTCAGAAGTCATCTCAAGTTGAGTATGTGCATGAGTGTATAGTGAGGTTTGGATTATTCCATGCTATTGTGGAGTGGCTAGAACTTGCCCGTTATGTGTACGAAACTAAATGAAGGAAGTGTAGTGTAGGAAAGATGGTATGCTTGTTAACCAAAAGTTTTTCTTGTTTTCCTTTTCATATACCAACTTTGAAGATTAAATCCTAGTTAGCTCCATTTGAGCTTTAGCCTTTATAATTTTCTTCTTCTTTGTCGAAAAGGGTGTGAACCAAGTAAACTTCTTTATTTTCATGGTCCGTGAAACTAAATTAAAGTTTTAAGCACTCAAGAAAATATAATTTTCCCATAGTGTCAGGGAGTGAAATGAAAAGAAAAGAAAGGGAGAGAAAGAAAAAAACGAAGAGAAAAGTGATGAGAAGAAAGAAAAGAGTCAAGGGTGTATGTGCGCATTCTAAAGGAAATAAAGTTGTAAAACTTGTCTTTGTGTTCACCCGGATGTGTTAAAGAAAGGGGTGACGAAATAAAGATGGACTTCAAGAAAAGGGAGGAAAGAAGAAAATATGTCCAGAATGGATGGGATGTATTGAAAAACACTTAAGGAAGCTAGTTGCTAATATTGGTTAGCCAAAAGATATAATAGTTCCATAGCCGACATTACAACCCCTAAAGCCTCAATGTGTGATCTTATATTATGCTATTCTTATATTAGTGGAGTAATACTAGAGGCAGCTTATGGTCATGACACGATGCATGAATTCTTTTGGGAGAGAGCGAAAGTTTGTGTATACATGCCCTCGCATGAAATGATTTAGATTTCATGTGATCTAAAAGACGGGAAAATTTCTCTTGTGATGTGAGGGCGCATGCTTTACGAAAGAATGAAATTCGTGGTTTGATATCTGGGTCGCCTAATTTGCAGGAGTTTGCCAATATCGAGGGTCGATTCTGAGCTAGGAGGTCTTGATTTATTAAGTGTCATTTTAATGATGATACTATGCATGTTTTCTTGATGATTTGTTGTGAACATAACTATAAATCTAGCTCTGATCGCTTTGAGCCAAAATAGCCATGATGGATATCAATTTCATGAGGTGTATGAGTATTAATGAGGGGACGCAATGTTTTTAAGTGTGGGGTAGGTGATCAGGCATATTTATATGCCACATTGATACTCAAATGTATAGCTTTGCCTTGTTTGTCCAACAATGTGTGTACATTCTCACGTAAATTGTACCAAGTGTGATTTTTATACTAACTAACATGATTAGCGTTGTTTTATGTGGAAAACACTTTTACGGAGTTAAATGACATGTTGGGAGAAATTCCGAGATGAACTCGAACGAGCAAGGGAAGTTGGTGTGGAGAAGCAAAGAATTAAGGGCTCGCGATGAGCGTGACACGCCGCTACTGCGGCGCCTCGTTCGGGAGTTACAAATTCAAGAAATTCCAAAGAGGTTCCGCGATCAAGCCGTGGCACGTTGGAATTAATGATCCCACTTCTTGACATTCCAAGAAGGGTTCACGTATTGCACCGTGGTACGCCGGGCATGCTCCGCGATGCATGCGTGCCACGCTGGGAGCAAATTACCCGGGCGGCAAATTTCGTAAAGCTCTCCGTTTGCACCGTGTCACGAGGCGTTGCTCCGCGATGCACTCGCTAAGCCAAATACTATGGGATCCTCATTTCCCGAGTTACACAATGTGCCAACCCCGCCCACCAATTTATCTCAGATCCTCAATACTCTTACGTGATCGGACACAACATAAGCTCCTGCCGAGTTACCAATTGAAATCTTTCAAATACCAATTGATCCAACCTGTGCGATCAACACATTCGCACATAGATGGGAAATAAACAAAGTGAAAACTTCCTAAATTCCTTATAGCTTCTCGAAGATTAGATGTAGACATCTACATACCAATCCGCAAGAGTTCACTGACTTTGCTCTTATACTTGTAAGACCGGTAAGCTAAACGCCCGATACTAGCTTGTCATGATCCCAAATTAGAAGTGTCGTGTAGGTACCTACATCGACTCTACTCGGGAGCAGGGAGAACCTTGTGGAACGTTACATCAATTATCCAAGATTTCTCATTTACTTCTTCATTAATCAATAATAACTCCTAAATAAAAAAACAAAATACCAACTTTCCAAATAAATAATGACATTCTCAATATCTAGTCTAGATAGTACAAAATCTCTAATAGAATACATGACAAGAGCAAAAAGACACAGCTTCATCTGAAAAGAATAATAAGCGATACTGAGTACTCCATGCCATCAAGGAACTTCAAACTCGCCACAACCTATACCAAAAAGGTGTATCAAGATGGTATCAAGCATTCCACACCTTACTCTGTGAGGGCATCATCGTCGACTAAGGTTAGTTAACACAACAAAGATAATAATCAAACATACAATCAATGTTACCAAATTCAACTACTATTCAACTTATACAACCCTCATTAACTTTTAATACTACATTACCTTTCTTTAAGTCTCATCAAGGTCTTCGTGAAATTACCTCACCATTCTAGCTATATGCTTACCTAATCTCATTTCTTTCTATTTCATATAAAGAAAGACGCAAGCTGCTATAGCGACTCGTCGTCGCAGCTATGTAGCCACCGCAAATGCTATTGCGATCCATCGCAGAACGATTTTCCTCGATCCAGCCTGCTCTATTCACCATATAGTTTTTTGTAACACATCTACCTCTTTTATCATTTCCTAGTACACTAAGTCCGCCCATTACCATTTATTATCTACTCAATTATTTGCGTAGTTTTCGTGATATATCCAAATCTAATACATTAATTAACAAGTCTACTTATCTCTCGCATTTTGCTACCTTATGTTAAATAAATCATGTTACCTTTTTTAACCCACAAAAAATCAATTAAAACAACATTCAATCAAAAATACAGATTAACTAAATTCGTGCACACACATGAAATCATCAACACATATTGAGGGAGTAAACTTTCCAAATATTTAAGTATATGCACATACCAAGCAAGCACTCACTTAAAATGCCATAAGATATTATACCTTGACCATAAAGCCATATGTGATATTCCAAACATGTTTCTCACCTCAAACCCGATGATGCTGGTATATTTTGTATAACACTTATATACGAGCACCTTTCTATCTCTGCCAGCCGTATGTATAATTAACCATATCCACACCATCTCTGTCTCACAAATCATCTATTCCTAAGGATAAGGCCTGGCACACGCCTATCACATCACCGTACACATGCCGTGAGATTCTTATGCTTGCCCTTCCAATCATGACTCGCGGGGATTCTAGAAATCTATGTATTGTACACCCAAATAGATGAGTCTTTTTCATACACACTTACTAAATCTAATTCATATTTACAACTCAAAGGTTGGTCAATCAATTAAATACAAAAAATATCTTTAATCAATAGCAAAAATAAAAAATAAAAATTCCCCTTTATTTTAATAATTTTACGTATTTATTAAATGACCTTGTATATGCGCAAAACACGTGGTTAAATATCAATATAATATCTTAAATAAATTTATGTAAGTTTACTATTATACTAAACTCTTATTCATTTTTTCTTATAATTGCTAATTAACATTAGAAAATCATAATAATAGAATTGAAACAAAATTTCTCATATCACCTAAGGAATTTGACATCAAAATAATTAATATAATTCAGAAATGGCCAAACAATAATAATTACTATATGTAATTCGTATTCATAACTCAAAATGCCGATCAATAATTAGACACACAAAAAAGTAAATTAAATACAAAAATTAAATATTTGTGTTTTTTAATTTTTGAAATTAAAAAATAAAAATTTCTACTTTTTTGTTTATTATTTTAGCTTTATTGAAAAAAACACCAAAAAAGATAATCAATATTATAATTAAATTAATATAATTTTTAAAATAAATATTTGTAAGTTTGATTGTTATAACAATCTCCATATTTGTTTTTTTTGTTTCTCATTGTTAATTAACATTTGAATATCATGATAAAAGCAAAGAATTGAAATAAAATTTCATGTCAACTAAGGAATTCATTCTCCCTATAATGCTTTTAAGTCGCATACATCAAAAAAAAAATATACTCATTTATATGTACACAGAAAAATCAATTAATATAATAAAAAAAGATCAAACAATAATGATTACTAAATCTCATTCAAACTCATAACTCAAAGGTTGATAAATAATTAAATACCAAAAAAAATACAAAAATACCTTTAACCAATAGCAAAAAAGAAAAATAAAAATTCTCTTTGTTTTAATAATTTTACGTGTATACTAAATGACTCGAGTGTACCAATTAAAACACGTGCTTAGAAATTAATATAACTTTTTAATAAAATCTTTGTAAGTTTTATTATTATAACAAACTCCTTATTATATCTTTTTTCTTCTCATTGTTAATTAACTTAATTATGATAGTTACTGGTATACGTTATGAGTAGCAAAGTTTTATACCTAGGGTTGTATGAACCTTGATTGATTAACGCTGATGGGTCTATGATGAGATTGGTGTTAGCAATCACGCATAATCAATTTTCCGCTTTTACTAGGTTTAATGTTGCAAAGGAAGCAAATCTTGCATAAAATCTAATTTGCTTCACTAAAGAAGTTATGATTAGTAAGAAGAATTGATAACGGGAATTCGAGGCTATCAACCTCATCTAATAGTTTGAGCCATTTTAAGGATAGTCAACCCGAACCGATGACAAACAAATAAATCAAGAAACCCCAAATGTCGAAAGCCTTGATGTGAAATTCCTCTAAGTGGGTCGAAAGACTTTAGAGGGCTGTTAGAATTGTCTATTCTGCATGTATATATGTTAATCTACGTTGAAATATGACCCGTCGCAGCTAGTAAATCTTGGGAAACACAAACTCCTAGCTTAGTTCAACTATCGAAACAAAATCAAGAAATTATCTCAAACAATCTAAGTAAATTACCTGATCTTAGGTGTGATTTTATTTTTCCCTTTGAAAATATCAACTAATATAATTTGATATTCACTTTTGACAAGTTTTTCACCTTATTTCCCGTTGACTAATATTTGACCGACGACGCTTTATGCCTTTTTAACATGTAATTTGAGCGATAAATTTCTCAGCGCGTTGTCAAGGAATATGATTTTCAAAATTATCTATGAGTGTCAATTCAAGTTCTTAATCCATATTTCTTATATTATGTTATTTTTGTTTCTTTAGAACACCAAGATAATGTCGAGCTAATTCAAGTCGCTGCGTGCCTCAAATGCTAATGCGAAGAAGGTAGCGTAAATCAATCCCATCGCCGACGTGCACCTCTAACCGAGGAGATTGATTTGGAGTAGATAGGTGGTCGGGTGCCACAGGCTATCGCACTTCTGGTGGAAACGCAGTTCGATATCACCAAACACCAGCGATGCACTCCGCTAAGTATGAAGGGGCTATATGGAGGTTTGGCCTATGACAATCCAAACCAAGATTTGAAAACTATCACCGAAATATGCAAGGTGTACAGGTTGCCTAGTGTATCTTAGAAAGCTATGATCGTATTATTTTCATTCTCTTTGACCGTAGAAGCAACTATATGTTAGAAAAGTCGATCACGCTTTCTTAGAAAGATGTTTCCATCCTTCAAGATGATCTAGCTTAAGAGACGAAATCAACAATATTAGACATTGTCGAATGAAACATCGCATGAGGCTTGGTTGAGGTTCAAGAAGAAGTCAAGCAAAGGCCTAAATCATAGACTCCCTAATGAGTTCTCCCCGCGCCATTTTACGATCGATAGCCCGAATAAAGCCGTAGTAAATATCAAGGTTTACCGAGGGACCCGCTTTTTATTACTAGTGCGATATCGACAAAATGACTAGGGATAAACAGGATCCTCGACACACTCAGAGTCGAAGCTTTAAATGGTGTGCGCATTTAGGGGTTGTCCAAAGAACATATTAAAAGAGAGGAGGAAGTTAAGATCGCTACGGCTCATTTCCATGACCCCAAATGTATGTCAGGCGGCACCGCATCGACTCTACTCGGTCGGGAGAACCCTTTCAGAACATCACAAAAGTAACGAAACTTCTCATTAATTTTCACAATTTAAAATATTTTGGAGATAACAACTAAATATTTTTTCAAAACCTTGACTCTCCCAATGATCTAATCTAGACAGTACAAGAGCGCTTAATAGAGTAATTGACAAGATAAATGACATACTGCCTAAGGAGAAAAATACAAAAGTTGATGCCGAGTACTCCACGTCATTCAAGATACTTCAAACCTGCAAAACCTACACCAAAAGGTGTAGCGAGATAGTATTAGTACACTACACATACACTCTAAGCATCATCGGCCGACTAAAATTAGTTCTCACATACGCATAATCAACATGAAATTGACTAATTCAATATACACTGTCAAATTTCTACATAAATCATCATAATTATTATGTATACCTTACCAACACCATCAAACCATCATTTCTCGTACAAACACCCTTAGTAACACTAGCCTTTGCCCTAATTACTAATTCTTGTATCCCTTCTATCGTCGCAATGCGCTGTTTCTACCACTACAATGGTTTTGCTATTACGACATCTCGGCCCGTTGCGCCGCTTACTTACTTAGGCAAGAACTCTATTTAGCTAATTCTTTTCTATTTCATTCCCTCATATGACCATCACAACACGCCTACCTCGCTTACACTCCCAAGACCGACCAAGTCCGCTTCTAATATATGATGCCCTACTTATTCACCTTACGTAACTAGTTAACCTACTTTAATTTCATGCATTAGCAATAAAATTTCTCAACAACGATCATGATTCACTACTCTTAGTTAAACTAGTCACGCTACCTTCTACAACTCACAAGGACCACTTTAATCAAACATTTCAATTATAAATACCAATGAAATAATTCAAGTACACACAAAAACAAGAACATGCCGATGGAGTTACTCCCCACAATCAATAATACACATACATACCTATTTTATTCACATCATAAGTTTCAAGCATTTAGACCACACTGTAACGTATCACCAAGAATTACGTCCCACTAACACCCAACCCATCATGCTCAATATCTTGTATTACACTTGTATATTTGTACCTTTTTGTCATTGGCGCCCATATGTATATCATACCACACCGCACCATTTCTCGATCTCTAATCCTACGTAGCGATGATAAGTAAGGCACACGCTCCGTCACATCACCGTAATATCACATGCCGTAGGGTTTATGCTTGCCCTTCTGGCCTTCGCGACATGCAGAGACTCTGTGAAATTCATACCGTACATCCAGCTGTATAAACCTTATCATACCTGTCGGTGTACTCATATCCATTAACCCATACGTATGGTCTTTTAGCCATATATCTATTTGTGTATTCTCATACCGCCACCGAGATGTGCCGCATGAGCACGAGCCACTCGCGCTTCCACTATCATTCAAAGTCTAGTCGTACTAGCCTACTCATCCACAAATTCTCTCCTTCAAATTCTTCGTGCCTTGTATCTACAATCACATCCATGGTTTACATTCCCATATTACATAATATTCTATTCACGTATTCGATCAACATGCACCTACCCCCTCAATTCCCTGACACACATCATATACAACAACCAATAAATCACACATCATATACAACAACCAATAAATCACACACACAACAAGAGTTACATATCAATAATTAAAATAAATGCCTAGTTTTTGCAAGCCCAATTCCTACCCAGATAATTATAATACCACCACGTCCCAAACTTCAAGGAAAATGCAACTTGGCCCATTTGCGAGATTGGACCCCCGTGCAAGGTATTTCTACCACAACGGTCTCGGGTCATAGCTCAAACCCACTCAGCTTGTACCGTTTAGATAAGATTACCAGCCTTCTCCAAGTCTCCCTATGGATCATTTCTTCGCAATCTCATCACTCATCTCTATATCACCCACTACGTTGAAGGCAACACCATATCAAATTTATTTCAACAATTTAATTTTAACAAATGGCAATAATCACCACAACTAAGGTCTAGAGACCAATCAACACATTATCGCTATAATATGTACAAGTCATTATATAAGGTCAAATCCCTTTCAATTCATGGGTTTTAAATCGCGTCTTGTAATAATTCAGGCCTCCGCCCAACTATTCAGTTCTCGTATTATATAAACAATATTGTATGACTCGACCGTTCAAAATTATAATTAAGAAAGAATGACTCTATATATTTATTTATGTATACATACATCGACACCAATGCTGCTCAAGATTTTTATGCATAACATCAATTCACTCTCACGCACGCCATGCATAAACTATTCTTACTGCAACCATAATCCAAAGGTTTTCATTATAGGGGTAATAACACCCTTTTCCTATTTCATTCACCTCCGATACTTACCGATTATAAATATTAAATGATATTTACTCTAACTTCTTAGCATGGATAATTAAATTCTAACACGGCGTGAATAATTCATGGCCTACCCGCTGCCAAGCTATTGTCAGACGCTTCGTTGCATGATTGGACCGAGTTTGAGTTCTTGCAAAAATCATGGCTACGAAGGGTGAATCTGCCTCCTCTTGCCTCCTAGTTCCTCTTCTCTCTTGTTCCAAAAAGTCTACTTCCTATTTTCGGGGTGTTTTTATTTAGTCATTTTTAGGGGAATAGGTTGTTAAATCCTAATTGGGACTAATTGCATCGTTTCCACATACAACCGCCGCAGCTGGGACTAATTATCGCTCGTCAGCCTGCTATGACAAAATAATCTCGCCGCACAAGACTACACTTGGGCCCACTTCAATTTTAAATTAGCCCATTAAGTCAATTAATAAAAACTATATTAAAAAAAACAATAATATTAAAATTTTAAAACTTTTAAATTCATCCGCTCTAGGTGTCGTGGTATTATAACTGGCCGAGCCTATCGTTATAGCTCAACTTAAATGCAAATGAATTTGATAACAAAGCATCCGATGGATTCCGTGTCACGCCCCGAAAGACTACACTCCCGGATTTAATACTTGCACTCAAAGTCACAAGTGACCCCAAGTCAACCCCTGGTCTATCATACACCGACATATTTTGAGTAAAAACAATATATATAGCTAAAGTTGAAATAACAAAAGATAAGAGCATTTGAGAAATAAACTAGAAGAAAACATTAAAATTTAAAACATTTGAAGTTAAATTAACTATGTGTCTCAAAGCATTCTAATCGGGATGAGTTGCCGGGACAAGCCCCCACGCCTAAATCTAAGTTAACTAAAATAATAACTCAACCGAAAGAAAGTAAAGTAAGGCCCTTGAATGATGAGGACTCATACTGCACAAGTAGCTAGTAGGAGGATCTCGACCGCAATCTGCCAACGATGCTGAAGTCTAAGAACTCGCACTGCATTTCGCCATGAAATGATACAACAAAAAAAGTATGTGTTTAAGATTTCTTTGAGTGTACCGAGGTGGGAGGGAAACATAAATGAAATACAAAGTCTGGAATTCAGCCGATATGTAATGACCAACAAGCAAACTGACCAGCTATCATATATATACTCGGATTGGTCAAGATGACCCTATTCGGTGGCCAAAGACATGCCTTAAGTCTCGAAAATTTCGAGTCTACGAGACTGTACTAAGCGAGATATTTGATAACCGAACTCCAACCGACTAGTGGGAGTTCCTAACCGGCTATAACCACGTGAGCTAGACGTGTAGTCCGATGTATACACCCCACCGTAGGACTCAATATACCTGCCAGGGTATAAAGGCATGAACTGGGTGATTACAAAAGTCTCAAGACTGTGCTAAGTAATACTATAATCTACACCGGCAACGTAGTTCGGGAACCTAGGTGCGCTATCCCCTGCCCGCTTTGGCATAAGTCCTACTCCCACTGGAAACCTATAACTAAATCAAGCAAGCCGATAAAATAAACCGTGTGGGCCCAAGACTGGCGACATATAACTGAAAGTATCCAGAGAGTCTTATCTGACTGTATTTCCGAAACTGGTTCTAGACTAGTCGAGTCAGCGTTTATCCGGTGCCGGCTGTAACCGGCTTGGGAACAAATGTAACTGACTGGGGTCTTGGGTCAGGGTCGAGTTATATAACTAGAAATGTCAAGTGACCGCCAATGGACCGACAACTATAATTTGAGTCTCGATTGATAACTAAGTGGCACCTACCGATACCTTAGAAAAATCAAGTCAAACTGATCAATTGACAATTTTTGCAATGATCAAAAGAGATTTCACGTCGTAACTGGATCAACTACTAAGCAATAATTGAGAACTCAACTCATTCCAACAACACGGGAATTCCTGCTAGTATCTCAAGAATTAAGAAAATCTCATCTCGACAAAGCTTAAAACGCCTTTGTCATTGAATATTTGCTCACGTATATATATAAGAGACTTCAGAAATTTTAAATACCAACACACTTCACTGCTAAATAAATTAACAAGGGCAACCATCATACTGCACTTAGGGCTTCAATTAACTTTTGTATGAACATTGAAAATTTAATGAGGAACCGATAAACATAATATTGACAATCAAATATGGTTATTATTCCAGAGAAATAAATGAAAATCACATGAAATTCATTCGTATTCGAAATCTCGTGGCTAAAATCGATAGACAAATTATGGAAAGATTTTGGGGACATAAGGGAAGATCAAATCCCGTTGAATTCCCACATATCTCGATCACAATCTCCCCAGAAGGAGCTGAACTGCAATAGATGAGAAGCCCTATTCTTGCTTGCGGATTCTTCTGAGGAACTTTCGATAACTTAGAAAATAAACGGGAATGAGGGGAGGAACTGCTCAAACCCCTTAATAAGTATAAAATTACGTCTAAAATGACGTGACATTTTAAAGCTTAAGAGAGTGGAAGTTACTAAATATCCTTAGAAATTCATCGAAAACCGCTCGTGACCCTAATCTGTCATGGTGGTCGACTCACGACTCATGGTCACTCCCGTCAGGTACAATGCCTAGGCTCCCCGTGGTCACCACGAGGGACCTAACGAAGTCGTGGTCACCAGCTTGTGGACCACACACCGTCACACTTCTCAAGATTAAATGCTAAGCTTTGTAATGAGTCATCTAATGAGTTTACCACCGACGATGACTCGTTGTGGAGCACTCGCTAAAAAATGATAAGTTCTAAAGTGCGGGGACGAATGAGCTGTTACTAGGTTGCCCCCACCCATCAAGTACACTCGCCCACCGATAATATCCCTAACTTAGCTCCCCTGACCACGAGTGCCTCCAACGGTCGTGGCCGCGACTGCACTACCAGAAGTCTCTTATTAAAAATTCGCTTTCTTATTTTCAATACTTACTCCTTCTTCTCATGATCGACCTAACGAAGTCATTTGGTTCATAATCACTCACTATGTGAGTTGTTCTCAGAGAATTTACAATTTTTCTAGATTTCCAAATTTAAGTTTCTAATTCAAACTGAAGCTCCTGACATTACATTGGGTCTCGTAAAGTAAATACAATAGCTAACTAGGAGCAAGTGCTCGAAATGATGAGTATTATCCTAATTGGGAGGGGAGGAGGCGAACTTACAAATAATCGATCAGATTTCGACCCAATGCTCAAGGATCAAATGTATTCTTCAGAAGAAGGGTCAAAAATAAAGGTTGGAAATGTATACGTAAACAACAACTACGCTGTGTCCGTATTGAAAGACAGACCAAGGTACCTAGAGAAATACATATGGGCAAAAGAATGATTGAAATGGTGCTTATGTACCACCAAGAGCCGGAGAACAAAGTGTGGTGGGCCACTTCTAGTTCCAAGATGGAAGACATGCTAGCCCATACCAAGATGGTTGAGTCTGATGCTAGTGTCAAAGAAATATGTGGAGAACTATCTAGCGTGAATTAGTCAGAATCACACCACTTCTATTGAGCAACTAGAGTAATAATAAGCGACAAATATCAAACAACATTGAATTAGAGATAGAAAGGTACATTGCCCAAGAATACGCATCAAATTCAAAAATGATGGTCATTGCATGGCTATCACACTAGAAGTGAAAAAATGTTCTTCGAAGAGCTCGCACCTTTGTTGATGAAGCAAAAGAAGAGGGTGTCTCTGTGAGTCAAGAGTTATAAGTGAAGATGCCGTGAAGGAAGAAAATCTGGGTTGATTCTCGATACCATCTCGCGGAGCACCAAAGGAGAGGAAAAGGCAGACATAAAAGTATATACTCCTATTCTCGAGGCCACCTCCTCCTTTTCCTCGAGTCTCAAAAAGAAGTGAGAAGACGGTGCTGCGTAGGATTCGCGTCCGCAATCGTTAGTGAAAATTCCATTAGTTGAAGCACTCTAACGATGCTTGTATATGTAAAATTTATGAGTTGTGAATCAATAGATAACTTTCACCATTATAGTGTAATTACTTCTCATTCTTTGGTCCAGAAGAATGAAGACCTCCGGGCTTTCTTACAACTCCCGCACTATTGGATGCTTCAATTTCTCCTAAAGCACTCGTGTACTTAGGAGCCAACATTAGTTGATGCCACTAACATTTATAAATGCGCTTGGGTTTGGGAGCTCCCAAACAAATCACGATGTGATCACTTCATGGACTATCGCACCATAAAGATACCAGCTTGGTACTAACAAACATATTCTTAAAGGCGTATAAATTCATCTTTCCAAAGAGATTTCATCATCTTGGATTTTGAGGTAGACTTTGACATCCCTATCAACTTAGGATGATCATTTCTAGCCACAGGAAGAGCACTGGTTAACGTGGAGAGTGCGAGTTAAAGTCTCAGCCTAAGGAGAAAGTCATGTCTAAGGTTTGCAAATCTATGAAGTAGCCACGTAGACATGGGTGTCATTTGGGCGATCGATAATCGTTGAGATTAAGGCCAGAAGCAGGGAGTTCACCCCGGGTGATTTGATCCTATTATCCAATTTTAGACTCAAGATTCCCGCATAGTGAAGTCTCGAGTGGTTAGGATCTTTTAAGGAAAATTGAGTTAGAAATGCAAGGTGCAAGAAGAAAATGGTAAATTGCCAATAGGTCGTGCAAGACCTAGAGTGCAAAAAGAAGTGAAGTGCAATGGAAACGATTTATCTGATAAAGTTCAAATAATCAAGGTAATTGCATTATGCCGATCTTAAATCGTACACTTCTTGGGAGGCAACTCAAATTTTTTATTGACGCTATTATTTTTGTAGGTTGCATGTGAGAAGGAAGCAAATAGGGGGCGTAGATTAATGAGGAGCCTCTTTGAGGTGGTGCATATAACAAAGGGCACGTATGAGGAGAGAGAAAGGTGGAGATAGTTGTCCAAAGACTCATGGATGACCCGACAACACAATTGGCTGTGCACAAGTTCACGCTTCAGCGTAGCAAATATCAAGCATTTCCACCACAGCTTCAATGCGCGGCCCGCTCCGGAGGAGCTGTTACACCTTATCGAACCTATGGAGCTCCTACCTTCTCTTATATCCATATTTTATATACATGAGGACAATACATATGTTATTTTATGGGGTTAGGTAGCTAGAAGTGTGGTAACATGAACATGATAATCGTAATAGTTGATAATCTATTGTGTAAATATGTGCCCGCCATAGTCTACTTTTGTGGATAAAAATGCTTGTTTGAACCGAAATATGAATATAGTAAATTTGTTATCAAGTTCGCCTTGTGTTGATATAGTTTTGTTAAATAAAACTTCGAGGATTTTCTTCATGTCATGGTTCTTTCTCATGAGCAAATTATTTTTTTTATTTTGAATCGAACCGAGTGATTTTCCCATGATAGATAACTAGGCGACTTTCTTAAGAAAAAAATGTCTTATCTCGTAGTCGATTGTCAATTTTCCGTAGCCGCATGTAACTTGTTTGATACCAAATGTATGAGCTTTCATAACACTCCAAGCATAAATGAAAAATAAAGAGCTATTTCCTGATTTGTGATTGCCAAATAATCCTTGTTTGACTTTCTGCACTACTTGAGTTTTCTAGACCAAACATTGCTTGTCAAGTTTATTCATTTTTAATAGAGGAATGAGTCTCGAGATTATTCAATTACTGCATATGCTAAGAGTTTGTGAGGATTTTCATAGTTCCTTACATGCATCGTATCCTGTGAAGTTGTCCGACCATTCGAGGTGAAACAATAAATCACACCTCGGTTTGAAAAATGATATTAGGCTTTGAACTGCCACATTTATATTAAATGACCTACTGCAAGACATACTATCACTAGTCAACCCCTTTGGAAGCTCGTGAATCCATTCTTTGACAACCCTATTGAGCTTAACCAAGAATTGCTCTTGATATCCAACTTTTCTAAACAATCAACAATGCAAACTTCGAGTAAAATGCCTAAGTTTGGGGGTGACATGTCCTTAGAGTTCAAAGATAGGTTAAAAGCCTAAGTTTGAGGGGAGACAAAGAGAAAAGAAAAAAGGCCAAAAATACCCTTAATCTATGAGAAATGGCTCATGTACTCCCTCATCCACCTTTTGATCTAAAAAATACCGTCAACCTTTACTTTTGGCTCAAGAATACTCCTCCCCTTTCTACCTTTTGGTCTAAAAAATACCTCAACTCGAAAATTTAATATTTAAAGGTTTGAAATTTTTTTATTTTGAATTTTTATTTTGAAAATTAATAAAATCGATATATCTTACACATACAATTTATAATTAAAATTCAAAGAAAAAAATTAGAAATTAATATATATATATATATATTATAATGAGTACCTTCCTAGATCACCTCATTACTAATTGGTATCTTTTTCTAAAATTTTAAATATAAATTTTGTCAAACTTAACAATATCGCATGCTTGCCTACAAAATAAAATGCATGATTGAATAATAAATTATTAATACATTAAAATATAATAACAAAATAAAAACACAAAAACAATCAAAATTTTATATTTTTGATTGAAAGTGTAAAACTATATTGATTTTATTAATTTCAAAATAAAAATACAATTTAATTAAAATAAAATTTTAAATCTCTAAATATTAAAATGCTCAAGGTTGGGAGTATTTCTAGACTCGATTAGATAATAATATAATTCAATATTTTAAAGTCGCGTACATTCAAAAATTATACCATTTATTTTTAGCGTACATTCATAAATTATACCCATTTATTTCTATACTGATTAAAAAATTAATATAATTTAGAAATAGCCAAACAACAATAATTATTAAACCTAATCTTGATTCACAACTCAAAGATTGACCAATAATTAAATATATAAAAATAAAAATGTAAAATATTTTATTTTTTAATTTACAAAAATACCTTTAATAAAAAACCTAGAAATTCATAAAAAAAATAAAAAAAATAAAATATTTTAATAATTTTTGTATTTTTTTTATTTTTTTTATTTTTTTTATTTTTTTTATTTTTTTTATTTTTTTTAGTTATTTATTTAATAAATTTGGGTAAGTTTGATTACTATAACAAATTCCTTGCTATATCTTTTATTTCTTCTCATTGTTACTAACATTTGAAAATCATAATAATATTATTAAAACAAAATTTCTCAAGGTCAACTAAGGAATTCATTATCCCATACAAAGCTTTTAAGTCGCATACATTCAAAAATTAAACTTACTATTTGTACACCTAAAAATAAAAATATAATCTTAAACGGCCGAACAACAACAATAATAATAATCTAACTAGACACAACTCAAAGGTTGACCAATAATTTTAAAAAAAGCACATTAAACCAAAAGCAAAAAGAAAACATACAAAGTCTCCTTTGTTTTCAATTACTTAAGGTCACAACCAAGTGACCGTGATTGGCACTAATACTATCCCCTTAAGGCAAACCAATGAATTCCGACTAATTACCCATATTCGTAAATAAAATGAGTAAGTCACATTAATAAAATAAATAGCTAAAGCATTAAATTAAATGAAAGGAACAAAATAACATTAATGGCCTTAAACATCCCTTAACTCCGAAAGTCATTATAGATGAGGATATTTACCTAACACTATCAAAAAGGAGAAATTAAGAAAATTAATGAAAAGTCGATGTATGTGAAACTAAGCCATCTCTGTTGCGGTGAAATTCAAGCATCTCATCCCGATCCGCACACCTTCACTTGGGTTAGCCGTCACTTAAAGATGGGTCGCAATGAGCTTCCTGGCCGAGCTCGCACTGTAAAAGAAGCTATAGAGTAGTGTCGGTACAAAACACAATACCGGGTGGGCATCACCACAATCCTTGAAATAATAATACATATAAGCGAAATAACAATATGCAATTACCTCGTAACACAAGTTCAAGAAATTATACTCATTCAAAATTCAATCTATGTAGGATTTTAGTCGACTTGCTTACCTGAATGGGCCTCACCGTAGCAGTTACCTGGTCGTTATCACGATCTCACCGTGAAGCATATGTCTCGCTGCGTAGGTACTAAGATTGGGTAGTTGCTCGACTTAGCCGCACACCTACAAACTCCTTTAACTCTTATAATATTCTATCTCATCATGGCCATCCAAACTACTCACAATCGTCAATACAACAATCAATATACCTATTAAATTACTCATATTTTTAACATCACCCTATGATGAAGGGCGCATTTATGCGTACTTCATAGGCATATTTTGCCCGTACTTTACTATATTTTGAGAATAAATTATGTGTGTTTGCATGTGTTTATGTTATATATTTGAAAATAGCTAACACACGTGATTAGATATTTTTAGAGCTAAAAATGATGAATTTGGGTGTGTTTGAGACGTTTGAAATGTAGTTGAAGAATAAGGAATGGACTAAGCAAGATTAAGGATGAAAAGAAATGGACTACCTGCCCATGTGACCACCGCGCAGCGCACTCCTGGCGCACTTCTAGGCGCGAGGCGCCTAAGATATTAGCGCATAGCCATGCACGACGTGGAACTAAGGGACATGTAATGTGGGGTGAAAGTAACGTGGTCCTTCTCCCCTACGCGATGGTAGGTGTGATGCTAAGATGGAATGGGTGTCGCAAAGGGGTTTGCAACGGCCAAAATTTGCCCCCTACTTCAACTAAGAAAAGGAGATACAAGTCCAAATCAAATTTGTCAAGGAACAATAAAAGCATCAATTTACTACTATAAACACCCTTTATTTTATGTAATAGGAGAGTTTAAAGGTGTGAAGTTTTAGACAAATCTTGGGCTTAGAAGTTTTATTTTTTCCGATATACTTTGGAGATTCCATTCTTGAATTGTTTTTCCTTATTTTTGCAATAATCAAGTGAGTTTATTCCGATCATCATTGTAAGTATTAATTTTTGTGTTTTCTTGAATACTATTAATTTAAGTATAAACATGATAGGTTAATGTCAAGCCCCACCTTGGGGGATAGCACCTAGTGCCCTACTAGACTCGAATCACAGCTAATTTAGTCTAAGCACCTCAAAAGTGTGGTCGACTCTAATTCTAAATCAAGAAAACAACGGCTATATAGCGGCTGTAAATACAACCCTACTGACAAGGCCCCGTAGCCACTTGTGAAAATAAACAGCTAACTAGAGACAAACAATCATAGGGAGTCTTAGCGCGGCCGACAAGGCCACCATGATATCTAGTATAATCGGGAAAGTAACGTATGCTAAACTGAACTAAGTGACCGACAAGACCACCAATCAACATCTAAACAGGCTCCCACACGGCTAACACACATAATCTAAAATACATATGGGCCCTACATGGCCGATATCATCTAACCACGTGAGAAAACTGATCAAGATGACTAAAGTAGTGAAATCAGACTAAACATAACCGTAATAAGGAAGGTAGGGGTCATACCTGACAAATGAGGCGTCTCTACCGTCTAACTATCATAAACTAAAGCAAACATAAACCTTACCTCGCCCCCATAAGCCGGAAGGTACAATCAACACAAAATAATCCACCCGGGGCCCTTAATAGCCCTAAGAGTACACCTAAATCTATATACCTTATCCAGCCATACCGAGTCAACTACCCGCCTATAAGCGCCCCGCCCGTCTCCTGGCCCGCAACTCGGTCCCGCTCATCCTAATCTTGTTGTGTTCGAGTCCTGGGAGGGACTCTCGATATTTGCGACCCCGAGCGTAAACGTCGATTCTGGTGTGTATAAGGCCAATACGCATATGAGGACTGATCCCCATCTTCGCCCCTTGTGGATGGCATGCCGCTCCGTAGAGCGACGTATCTCGCCGGCCGGCAGACGAGTCGACAAAGCTATTAACCCCGGGTGGTCACTTAAGCTATACAAATGTAATCTAGCCCAAAACAATACAAATTACGAGCCTCAACTTACAAAAACAATTAGACATGATAACATACCCTAACATGCTTACTGATTCATATTTGACTACTATGCAATAAGAAACTAACTTGCCGAAAGAGAATTCCTTAACATACCTCGCTCGTTGTTTACCGATTAATCGCGAGTTTTGACTTGTGTTCAACTGCCCTTCAACCGTAATCATATTAACTAAGAATAGGGATACTTTGTTAATACTATATTTGAAGAAAACGATAACTTATATATATATACCGACTATACTTCAACTTATCGAAAGATGATCAAAAACTCGTAATTTCTAGGGAATCTAGAAGGGAGAAATACATACTTTAGGAATAATGATCACAATACACTAGTTTTAAATAATTCCACCAACTTAGGCTCGACGGGATGACGATTCACTTTTATTTATTTTAATAAAAATAATCATAGCCGATGCTCCTCTCAGCCTTATACTTCACTACCCTGAGTTAATTTAGATTTGGATGGCATTTGGGCCGGCGTAATCGATGATTTTCAATAGTTTTCCCTCGTTTACCTCCGCCGGCCGAGGTTATTTGGAAAATAACATAACATCTAAGTGTGAGGCTTTTATATACTTGAGGCGGCCCAAGGCAACATGGCACGCACGGCCGTGTTACCCACAGCGCAGCACGCCAGTGCAACATGGAGGGGAGGTCGCTCCGTGCCACTTTTCCCCTCTAGGTAACTCGTTCGCCTCCTCCCACATGAAATCCCAACTTGCACCCATTTGGCCTTTCCCTAGCCCTTTCCTCGCACATATGGCACTCTAAAACTCTTAACTAACGTATCAATAGGTTGACTCTAACATTAGAAACTTACGTAACATCCTCCCCTCCTTAAGAACATTCGCCCTCAATGTTAACTTCTACTGCAGGAACCTTAACTTTGCAATTACTTATTTTGAAAAATTTCGCAGAGTCTCCCGTAATGTGGACTATCCAAAACCCTAAAATGCGTAAAAGTCCGATACGAGTACTTCACACAATACCATACGCTCACTTGCCAATAGATTGAAGTCAAGTATCTCACATATACATGTATATAATGCAACTTATGAAACAACAACAATATACCTCTAGCCGCACAATCCGACTAAGTCTCGGGGGCCAACCGAGATATCCGGTTTTCATATCGTTCTCTCGTCCTGTGTCATCTCCTCTTGCTTCTTATTCCGTCATTACACATTGACTAAGTTAAACATCTTTAGTTCTTAGTCCGTGGATCTCGCCGATCTAGTACTACATCGGAGCTATTCATAACCTAACTCCTCGTTGATTTGGACGTCTTTACCTGGACAATTCGGGACGGATCTTCTATGCACTTCCTCAAGATTGATACATGAAAACTGGGTGAACAAATTCTAATTCGAGGTAAATCCAATTCATAAGCCACCGCCTATCTCGGAATTTGATAAGGCCCAATCAAACATCTGATCCAGCTTTCCTTCTTACCAAATCTCGCTACACTCCTTCACCTGAAACCTTCAGAATACCACTACCCATATTAAACTCTAGGTTTCTCTATTGCACATCGCATAAGATTTCTAGCGCTTCCGAGCAAGCCAAAGGACAAGCCTCTCGATAAGCTTTACTTTCCGACTTAAGAACAATATTTGGCCCAATCACGCCGATTTTCCTACCTCAAACCAACCAAACTTGGAGATCTGCACTCCGCCCATATAACGCTTCATAAGGCGCCATCTCGAATTACGAATGATAACCGTTATTATAGGAAAATTCACAGCGGTAGATGTTCATCCTAAACTGCCTCTGGGAAAATCTAGCACACGCCCGTAATATATCTCGAAGGTCCGATTGTACATTTTGTCGCCCGTCTCGGTTCCGAGGATGGAAGGTTGTGCTCTGTGTTAACCCGCATCCCCAAGCTCCCTCAAAAGACTAAAATTTAGATGTAAACTGCGCCCCTGGGCCGAGATAATTGACAACGAACACTACGAATTCCAGTGAGTATTTCTCTAATATACAACTCGCATAATTCATCAAAAGGTAGCCCTTAATGCGTAAAAGTGAGCCGGAGTCAACTCGTCAACAATTACCCATATAGAATCATATTTACGCCTCGTACGAGGTAACCCTACTACAAAATCCATATTAACCCGCTCCCATTTCCATAAAGGCACCCTATATCCTCGTGTCGGGCCCACCGGCTTTTTGATGTTCAACTTTCACTGAGAGAGTAACGGGCAGTGTACCTCGCCCATAATTTGTTGGCGAAGCTCGCCACGTCCGGGAACGCAGAGGCGATCCCTATATCTCAAAACTCCATCCCTGGCTACTCCTCGAAATTCCCTCACCGGACCCTATTTTTTGAGCTAAAACTGTGCTAGATCTTCTTCATACTACCGTTCTTTCACTTCCACCACCAATGATGACATCAAGGTATTCCTCGATTACCACTCCATTGTCTCCCGATTATACTATACGAATGGCTAAACTGGCTAGCTGATGCAATTTCTGCCAATTCCCCGCCACTCGAGTTGTTAATATGCCAGGATTCCCATGGATTTGCGACTAAGGGAATCTTTCACAACATTGGCCATTCCCCTGGTGATATAAAAATATTATCATAATCCTTTAACATCTCCAACTAGCAACGCCGCGCGCATTCAACTCTTCTTTCTAGGTGAAAATATACACGTGCTTTGTGATCAGTGGAAAATATCTACGTGACGCCATACATGTAGTGTCTCCATATTTTCAAGGCATATCACCGCATAACCTGTGTCATGGGTAGGGTAGTTCTTCTCATGCTTCCTCGGCCGCATGGAAGCATAGGCAATCATCTTACTATACTCGCATCAAAACACATCCTAACTCAACACCCAAAAAGTGTCACAATAGAATGCATAACCCTTGTTCCTTTTCCACAATGCTAGCACCTGTTGATGTCAACTGCCTTCGCTCTGAAAGCTCAAGCCACATGCCTCAGACCAATGGAATTTGCCTCTCGCGCGCCTTGCTAAAGGTGCTAAAGTGGAAAACTTTCCACGAACCTTCGTAATACCCGCTAACCCCGTGAAACTACGTAATCGCCGCGGTAGGTCTAGGCCATAATTTCACTACCTCTATCTTCTTCAGATTCACCGTATACCAACATCTAACACACATGCCCAAGAAGGTTGGATAATTCAAATGCAAAATTCACATTTAGAAAAATTTGGATAAGTGTCATGTATCTCTATAACCCTGAGCACCGTTCAGACGATCCCGGTGATCCGCCTCTAAGTAGAAATACACTGTAATATTATCGATAAATACTATCACGAACAATTCCTGGTATGGTCTGAAAATGTTGTTCATCGATCCATGAACATTGTTGGGCCATTTTTCATCCAGAGGACATGACTAGAAATTCAAAGTGGCCAAGTATCTCGTCCCGAAGGCGTTTTTGGAATATCTCTTACATGAATCCCGAACCATGATATCCTAATCTTAAGTCAATCTTTGAAAAATACCTCGCTCCTCGTGGCTGATCAAACAAGTCATCTATTCTGGAAAGCGGGTACTTATTCTGATAGTGACTTTATTCACTGCCGATAATCTATACACATACGAGGAGCCGTCCTTCTTCCTCACGAACAAACTCGCGCACTTGGCGGGCGAGGTACTTACTCGATAAAGCCCTTTGTCTAGCAAATCCTCAATTGTTCCTTTTTAGTTCTCTCGAGTTCGCCAGAGCCATCCGGCATGGAGGGAATAGATATAGGGCCGAGTGCCCGGTAATAGATCAACGATTGCAAAATAAATTTCCTTTTGGGGAACAGAAGCTCATCCGGAAATACGTCGTGAAATTCATTAACCATTGGGATAGACTGAAGGGTTGGAGAGGCTCCCGCCCGAACTTCCCGAACTCGACAATATGGATAAATGCACCCTTGCTATCAATTTTCGCCCAATATAGATATAAACCTACCTTTTTGGCGTGGTTGTACTAATCTTTCCACCTCCTATACGCTCCCCGAAAGTGGAATCGATACTGGGTCCAATACCCGACATTGGCATAGCATGGAGCTAGCAATCTCATACCCATAATGGCATCAAATCAACCATTTCTAGTTCTATCAAGTCTACCATAGTCTGACGACCGGCAACCTCTGTATACCCCGATAGACCCTTCAGCTATAATAGAGTCAACAACCGGTGTAGACACCGAGAAAGGTCACCAAAGCAATTTCTAAGATAATACTAAACTGGAAATACCAACTATGTAACATAGGACAAGGTGGATCTTGGATCTATCAACACATAAGGATGAGAGCAAATGTTCAAAGATAATTGCCACAACAAATGTGACGACTTTGACTCGTCACCCCGTGAGTGCATAAGTACTGGCCCCCGGGAGTGCACCCGAAATGGAGGCCCCTAATTTGCCTCGCTTCGCCGATTGAAACCGAGGGCCTACACTTCGTGGGATGCTGGAGCTCGTGATCCCCGCCAAGGACCTATCCTATCAATCCCTTGGCCACCGACTTAGCCGGGATAATTCTCATGGCCCGTGTGACCCTTGCCCACGAATGTAGCATGTTTTGGAACCATACTTGCATGCTCCAGAGTGGCGTCGACTACAAATAGGGCAGCAGTATTGTAAGCCCACTCGCTCCACTTCTCTGGCCACAGGAACCTTCACCGGCTCGCCGCCCTGGCGACTATACCGCCTCCTCTTTCCGCCGCAAAGGAGGCGGGTATAAAAATCCCATCCGATAATCGTGGCCTAGGTCCCCGCCGTGACCTCCCGTGACCACCTGGTCCTGCCCCCGCGCGCTGCTCCCGACTTGTCCTCCTAATTCCCATTGCCGGTCCGATACCCTCAATATTCTTAGCAAATCCGCACACCGGCTATATCCATATTCTCTCTCGTAGTGTGGCCGTGATAGGTGTCTCAACATATTTAAGTTCAAACTCTCATAATAAAGCTTGTACCGGTTGGCATTGTGTCGACAAAAGTTGGCACATATTGAGCCAAGGAATCAAACCGCATGGCATATTCCCCGACACTCATTGACCCCCGATTCAAGTGAACTGAGCAACCCGAGCCTATCAAAGAAAGCCTCTGAGAAGCTTCTGCTGCATTGAAGGGGAAACATCTCTCCTCGAGACCTTTCTCAACTCTCATACCACAAAGACGGCCATGTCCCGTACCAAATACAGCTAACTCAACTGACTCCGTGGGTGTAGTATGCATCACCCCGAAACCTCTCAGTCCGGTCTAAGAAGTCTTGAGGGTCCTCGTCCGATCTATCCCTATGAATTGCGGGGACTTAGTGCTAGGAACTCCCGAACCTCGAGCTACTGTGCCCTCCTAAGGATTCTCGCAACCGTTGGTGGTAATCGCTAGCCGAGCAGCCCATCATCCTGGCTAGTATAACCATCGCGCTCCCGAATTCTCCTGGTCGGATGGTACTGTATAGAACCGCCGAGGCGCGCCGCCACACCGCCTTCCTGCGGCTCCCCGACATGGTGGAGATCATTGAGGTCGAGATGATACCTTCCGTATCATCCTCGTGACGGCCGATTCACCAGGCCGAGGCACCTTAATGGGTGCCCTCCTACCGTTACATTTCCAGCCTCCCGCCCGTCGTAGGGTGTCACCGGGTTCTGACATTTCTCTGGTAAGGTAAGAATATAATGAGCTTAGGACTCAACCTCTATACCGTGCATCAGCTTATAGCACGACCGAATAAGAAGAAAGAGTAACTATCATATCATGCCTTTTGCCCTCCCCGCCTATATGTGGTGTACAACACATCATAGACAAGACTCTACTTAGCACAACTTGAAGACTCCCCGATATGACCTACTGGAGCACAGTTTGTCATGCCCCACCTTGGGGGTATGACTGCACCTATGTCTCTACTAGACTCGAATTGGCTGAAATGACTAAGCCTAAGCACCTCTCGGTGAAGGGTCGACTTACCCTAGAATCAAGAAAAACAACGAGCTATGTAGCGCTTGTAAATACAACCCCGACCGACAAGGCCTGTAGCCACCGTGAAAATAAATGTATTTTAACTAGAGACAAACAATCATAGGAGTCTTGGGCGCGGGCCGACAAGGTCACTCATGATATCTAGTTATAACTCGAAAGTAAAACCAGAGCAAGCAACCAACTATGACCGACAAGGCCACCAATCAACAAATAAACAGCCCCCACACAAACAACACACATAATCTAAAACACATAAGGGCCCCATGGCCGATATCATCTAACCACAAAGGGAAGTAACACAATTCGCAAGCCTCTAGGAGTAATAAGATGGTCAGATGTGGCCCAGACCTACCCATACCTGCATAAATAAAAGAAGTAAACCTTGTCACACAAACGAAGAATGGAACTACGAGGGACTGCTCTTCTGCCTATTCGCACCGCAGTGCAATGCAAGGCTCCCGTGAAGAGGCGCGCTACTCAGGTACCGAATATGAAGCAGAATCTAAATAACCGGGAAGTAAGAAAATAGAATCGACAATAACCGATGTAAAGAAAACGGATCAAGATGACCAGTAGTGAAATCGTGACTAAACATAATCCGTAATAAGGAAGGTAGGGCTATACCTTACAAAATGAGGCATCTTACCGTCTAATTATCAATTACTAAAGCAAACATAAACCTTTGGCCTCAGCCTCCATGTTTAAAGTACACCGCATAGAATAACCTACCCGGGGCCCCCATAGTGAGTACACCTCAATCTATATACCTCATCTGTGGTCATACTAAGTCAACTACAAGCTATAAGCATCCCGTCGTTCCCCTGGGTCCGCACCGTCTGCTCGCTCGATTATAGTTGTGTTCGAGTTCTGAGGGGACTCGAGCATCTACACCGGCGTAAACGCGGCGGGTGTGTATAAGGCCAAATCACGGCATATGACGATCTGGATCCACATCTTCATCCTTGCGGACGGCATGCCGCTCGTAGAGCGACGTATCTCACCGGGCCGGGCGCCGGCTACGCCTATTAACCCCGAGGTGGTCATGGAAGCTATACAAGTGTAATTCATCGAAACAATACAAATTATGAGCCTCAACCGACAACAACAACTATACATGACAACATACTCCTAAAATGCTTTATTAGATTCATACTGGACTACTATGTCAAGAAACTAACTCGCGAAAGAGAATGCCTTAACATACTGCTCGTTGTTTACCGATTAACCGGCGAGTTTCGCTCATGTTCAATCGCCTCTTCTCAATCAGAATCACATAATGGAATAATAGGGCTAATTTATTACTATATTTGAAGAAACGATAACTTATATATATATATATATATATACCGTTTACTCATACTTCAACTTATCGAAAGACGCATCAAAAACTCATAATTTCTGAATCCAAGGAGAAATACTTACTTTAGGCAATATGATCATATTGACACTAGTTTTAAATAATTCCACCAACTTAGGCTCGGCGGGATGACGATTCGCCGGCGTATTTTACAACAATAACTCCGCAATGATGCCTCTCACCTTATACTTCACTACCCTGAGTTAATTTAGATTTGGTCGGGGCGTTTAGCGGCGTAATCGCATGATTTTCAGCTATTTTCCCTAGTTCTTACCTCACGTCGAGGTATATTTGGAAAATAACATAACATCTGGCAGGCCTTTATATACTGGAGGCGTAAGACAAGGCAACGTGGCACGCCGTCACGCCACTCCTACTCTGCCGTTCCACGCTGTGCAACGCAGAGGCTTCTCATGCCACTTGCCCTCCGGGCAACTTGGTTCGGCCTCCCTCGCGAAATCCCAACTTATACCCATTCGCCCTTTCCTGTGGCCCTTTCCTCGCACGTACGGCTCTCTCTAAAACTCTTAACTAACTTAATAATAGGTCAACCGAATGTTAGAAACTTTATGGAGTGTAACAAATAAACCATCACAACTAGGGTTATGGGAACTATGAAATTAACAAACTAGGGTTTGCACTCCGTGATCTCTAAACCAATACTAAACGCTTGTATTGTATTCTCTTCATGCTTTAACATTTCTTAATCTAAGTGCGCAACGTTAGACATGCCTGAATTCCTCACTTGATTGAGCCTAGAGGTCAGTAGAGATTAGGAAAAGAGAATTACAACAAAGCTCTGATCTTGAAGGTCATTGTATTAACTTGGAGTTGTGGTCGCAGATAGTTAAATTTGGGACAAATTGATAATGGTTAAATTTAGTCTCTCATGAGACCGGCCCTATGATCGTATATAGTTATCAATAGGGACGAACTAGACGTTTGAATGCAACATATGTTATCATTCCTTACAAGTAAAGTATTGGGATAGATCACTAGTATAAAAACCCGAAGTAGTTAAGGATCCAGTATCACTTGCCCTAGTTAATCGCATTAATTTGGAATCGACATTCAATTTTTTGACATTGTTACTTGTTAGTTTTATATTTTTTACCCTTTAGGAAATAATTGACTATAAAATATAAGCACTAGCATTCGTCTATATCCTTCCATATTCACTGTGGGATTAACCACAACCTCTTAATTGGGTTCTTTATTAACAACGTCCGCTTCATACTTGGTGAGGAGTTATGGTTTGAGCGTTATCAAAAGTGGCATCGCTTTCCAGAGAATACAGCTTTAGGATTAGATTAATTGCTTGTGTTTAACTTTTTATTCTTATTTCCTTTTATTTTTGTTTTTCATTTATTTTCTTCGACGTGTCACCGGGAAGCATGGTGAAACAAAGTGTCAAGATGTGACCACGATCTCAACAGTATCTTGATGAAGTCCGAGTAATCAAGATACGTGTGTCGTGCTATGATGCTGCAATAAAGAGCTACTGGGAGAAACCCAAGATAATTTTTTCATTTTTATGTGTTTGTTCAAGTGTGAAGGTGATAGGTCATGATTTTCAACAAAATTGAGAGCTTAAACAAAGGAAAAAGGGGAGCAAAATAGTCGTAACGTACGCACGGAATCGCCGTGCCAAGCAGCACAAGGTCTGGCGCAAGGCGCAGGCACAGGTCCTACAAACAAGGAGCAAGGGCAGTGCAGCAGCAGCAGGGTACGATGCACGAAGATTTGGATCCAGGCGCGAGGCACTGCACTTTTGGCACGTTCAGTGCGTGGATGCGTAGCAAGACGCTGCTCCTGCCACGACGCCGGTTGGTATACAAATAATTTTAAGGGCAAACACGGAATTTCCAGCTTTTAGGGAGCATTTTAAAAGCCTAGACCTAAATATTTCTTCTCAAATTCCAAGGAAGCGTCATCCCTCAAATTCCCTAAGCAAACTCTCTCAAAACTTCATCTATCCATCAAAATCTTTTAAATTTTCACCAAAACACAAAGTATAACATTTTTCAGAAACCTCCACAAATGGCACCAAAAGTAAACAACTAAAAGGAGTGGTTTTCAAGTCATGGGTCAAAAAGAGCAAGAAGACCTAGTGAAAAGGAGCATGAAGATGTGAGTATGGCACCACCACCATTGAGGTATATGATCTCCGTGTCACTATAGAAAGAAGGTAAAAATATTTAAGGAACATAAGGAATCTAAATATTCACATGATAAGTTTATTGATGAGATTGCTTGTCACTAGTTTTCCTCACATCGTTGATAGAATACTCACCATTGGTCTTGGTTTTATGTTTAATGCACCTAGTGATTGTAATTTGAATATGGTAAGAGAATTCCTTGCAAATTGGATGCCAAAGAAAAGGTCTCCAACCAAGTTAAAATAAGGGGTCAATTATTGGAGTTTGCACCTAAGGATTTGAATAGATTACCTAGGACACCTAATGTTGACCCACCACCCTTTTGTTGACATGGTGAAGAAACCTTCATATAGGAATATTGTACATACTTTGTGTCATCCCCAACTCGTTTGCACCTGGACTCGCCACCAATAATTTTGGTATCATGTTTCACTTCCATACGCTCATTTAAGTAGAGAGGCACGAGTTTGGTTTAAAATAGTATATGCTTGTTTGGTGTGGAAAACATGTAACCCATGTGACTAGAGAAATAGTGTGTCTTGTATATGCACCGATGGAAATGCCAATTAATATGGGGGTACTCATTAAAAATTTATTGAAAAGAGCAAGGGTTAAAAAAGAGCAAAACTTCGGATTAAATTCTCTTGAACCGATTTTATGGGGGCACGACATTGAGAGGAGGAAGAGGACTATATACCTGCTTAAGTGATCCAAGGGAGTCTATGTGACTAAGACCAAGGAACCCGAGAGTATAAATGATTCAGTCCTAATCACAATGAGCGCAATATGCGACCGACAATATGTTGAGCCACTGTACTAGATTCAAATGCTCCATCCGAGAATGAATGGTGTGGACCGAGGAGCAAATTGTTACAGCAACTTAACATAGACTACCTTTGAGTGAGCACCGCGAGCTCCTTTGCAAAGTTAGGCCTGGATACTGCAGGGAGTTTCCTTGATGATGATGTTTCCACGAGGATGAGATGGATAGAGTAGGACTCTGACATGTAGTCTAGTGATGATGAGGAGAAGATCTGGAGATGGGGGAAGTCGCACTTTCCCTACGTACGACGAGGAATAGAGGCAGCAGGAGTTCTTCTTCACTCTTACTTTAAGCTTTATTGTTTTAGCACTTGGGACAAGATACCAATTATGTGGGATGGGAGATGTGAACTTCATATTACCATGCATTCCATAATTACTAAATTTACACATGGTAGCTAGTTTTTTTTGGGATTTATGATTTATCTTGCATGCTTGATTGGTTTTTAAAAGTTCTTTTTTTTAGTTTTAGTATTTTATTTTGGGTTCCTGGCCCGTTGTTTTCGATACATTTCTATGATAGTCCTTAGAACCGATGAGTGTCTAGATTGTTTTTTTGTTTTTTTTAGTCATCGATTCCATGACATTGCCCGATGATAGATGGATGACGACCGTCTTAAGTGGTAAATTAGTCATTAGGAAGAACAAGACTTGAGTCTTACAAATGCTAGGTTATTCATTATAGGTATTACTGGTGATCGTTACACCTCGTAAATTTTTAACATGTAGATGGCCTATTCGCATGTCAAGTTAAGAGTTTTAGAATGCCATACATGAGCAGGTGCATGCCCTTGAAGACCGACGAACATTGCATCGAACCACCACGGAGAAGCCGGTAACCCTCGGCGACAGCGCCGCCCACCTGGTGAGCTCCCGACGGCGGCCTACCTGAGGCCCTATCTAGGCCCCACTATATAAACCCCCTTCGTTTATATCATGAAATTTCAGTAATTTCAAAGAAGAAACAAACAGGGCAAACCGTGAGAGAGGGAAACACTAACAAAATCTACCATTTTCCTTCCGACACGCCACAAACGCGCCCAAACTTAGATTAAACTCTAGATACCGAAGTATAGCCGCAAAGAGCATTCTTACCAGTTTAGTTTCGTGAAATCTGCCGGCGAACCATCGTGATACCGAGCTAAGGTAAGTGGAATTGCTCCAAATTAGTGTCAATATACTCATAGCCCTAAAGTGATCTCCGACTGAAATAGCGGAAGCTAATCGCTTTTTTGATAAGTCAAAGTTTCGGGCTATATATATATTAAAAGGATTTTCTTCAAAAATTTATGTATTTAGTCCTATTTGGTATATATGGATGCGCTTGGGAGAAATAATACTTTCAATATTAATCAATTACGCCATAGCCAGAAATCGTAACAAAAGTATGTAAAGTTAGTTCATCTAAAGATAGAAATCCCAAGATAGTAAACAAAGTAAAGTCTAGAAGAGGGAACCTAGAAGTCAGAATTGAGTCCAGTATGATTTCGGCAAGCATGTTTTATATTGTTATGTCAGATCTGTAATAAAAGTTGTGCAAAGCAATATCGATAGTCGTATAATATTTCAAATACAAAAGATAGCTAGTATGAGAATTGTTCTATTGCTCGATGACTACACGTTAAGTGCACGTGTCGAACAGCAGGCGGCTTAAGTAAGCCTAGCACGATCCCATTGTGGACCGGACTACAGGAAAATCACCTCAAGTGTCAATTCTACTTTACTCTAAAAAAAATGCAGATAATGTTGGAAGAAAGTTTTTATATTTTGTTATCGTAATTTTATACTACAACTAAAATAAATATACAAAGAGAGTCTCAACTATGAACGTGAGCATGCCGAGGCTAAAACGAACATGAAAGAAATTAATTATCGATGATACATGGTTTATCTTTTCTCCGTTGCTGGTCGGAACTTATGCCAATGGATTAAAACTCTCGTGATTAACCCAACTTAAGAACCATGAATCTTCCACTCACATGTCCGTGATAAGAAGAAATTCATGCTCAGCCATACAAAACCGATTCCACACTTGACTACGACTTTCAGGTATATTTCTTATCCAAGGTAAATCAATTCTCAATTTTCCCAAACTAAGAAAAGATCATAGTCCTATTAATTCACAAATTTCTGGGCTTTCATTTCTGGTGAAACCACTTTTGGATTTACATTAACATCGTCGACAATGCAAACAAGAACAAGACCAACAGAACAACCATAGAAGAAAAGATGAAAGCAAACTGCATAATCAACAATTACATTTCAATACAACGGTTCCTAACCAAAGAAGAAGTAGAATTAGCCACTCATTTTTGGATTTGAACATCCTTAAACGAAAGTGTAAATCATACAAAAATTGAAAGAAAGAAGAAAGGGATAGAGAAACCCTAAGAATTTTCGTCCTCTCAACTACCTGTAACCCACGTTCTGCTCCACCAAGTCGAATACTAAAAATGAAACCAAGTGTTCATTATAATTGGGAGAATTTTTCCCGACAATAAGCACGTGTCACTGGGAAAGGGTATCACGAGCACCGCTCCGTGACACCTGCAAACGCTGGAGGTTCTCTCGGAATTTAGCTGGTCTGTGGCTGCTCTAACGTGACACGCGCATGCAACGCGAGCATGCCTGGGCCGTGCCACTTGCAAAGCCACTCATCAATGTCAAGATCCGTGAAATTAATTCCAACGTACTACCATTCGATCACTGACCTTCTCCGGAAATTCTTGAAATTATATCTCCGGTGCACGTAATCCGGCGATGCAATAAGTGTCACTTCGCTCCATCGCAGCCTCTTTATTTCTTGCTTCTCCAAATGCTTTCTTGCTCGCTTCCCCGAGTCCATCTCCGATTCCTCCCAAATACGCATCTTAATTCCATAAAAGTATGTTTTTCCGCAAAACAACGCGCTAATCATGTCAGTGCATAAATTGACACTTCCCTACAATTTACATGAGAATGTACTAACATTGTTGATAAACAAGGCAAAACCGATGCATTTGAGTATCACTGGGCATATAAATATGCCCCGATCAAGAATCGCTAGTAGTAAGTAGTCTAATAAGAAATCGAATAAGGACATATTTAATGAATATGCTTGTTATACATGATTGTTTGCCGAGACCGTTTGTGCTATGAGGGCACCCTAGAGCTTCCTTGCCGCCCCAAAGGTTAATAGGTTGTGTCGACTCCGCCCGCGTAGGGTGAGGATACGTCACTCCAAAGAGTGGCATGCATTCCGGCAGTAGGACGACATGGGATGCAAAAGATTCCCTCATATCGATGATCAACATACAGCATAACTTACCCGTCGAGCGCTTGCGCCTGTGCGACATGTATACGTATACGTATGCGCATTACAAGCATACACAAGAGTCCTAATCAAATACGCTTATAATCGTGGGCCCAGAACTCAAGCCGCATACCTGTGGGGCCAGTGAGGTGCTCAAGTTAGTAGGCGAAAGGAAGTGATTTACTTTTGGATGGTTTTGACCTCGTGTAGGGGTATATAGATTGTGTGTCGCTTGGCACCTTCCTATGCATGGGCTGGTATAGGTCCTTGTATGTTATATATGTATATACATGTTATTTATTAGTTGATAGGATAGCAGACGCCACGTCGACAGTATGTTTCTACCTTACCTTCAAGACAATGTTATTCCGTATCCCATGTACCCCAAATAGTTTCAGTTTACTTTTTCTAATAGAACTACCGCATTATTGCTTATATTCAAGCCCATGTTCAGTTTGCTTTACATACTCTGCACTGTGCGGGTACCGACGCCCGCTTGAGCTACATTACTTGCCCGCAGTACTCATAGACGGGAGTCGATCCCTCGTGATTCCAAACACTCTCACATGGGAGTCATCACCCTGTCATCCGGAGCTAGACAGCTAGGGAGGTTTATTTCCTTTTTTGTTGTACAAGACGGGGTAGGTTTCGGCCCGTCCCGACCATCTTATCAATATTCTTATAGGCTTGCAGCTTTATGTATTCTATGGTTAGTTATACCATTGTGGTGTATGTCTTATCTTGTTCATGACGACTGTGTGGGGCCTTATACAATTGATAGTGGTGACCTCGTTTCGCCACTTAACAATTTAGCTCCTCGTTACTTGATTCGTGGCACCAGGTTACATGGTGGCCTTGTCGGCCCGCATAGGTTCCCTTATGTTGATGTGGTTTTGGTTATCGTTGTGGTTGTATTGTGTGGCTAGAGCAGCCTGCACTTACCGGGTCAGATGAGACAAATGAGCAGTCTATGATTCCGGGTGGAATCGAGTTAGAGTCGCAGTACCGTAAGGGCGCAGCTCTCGTGAGTCTAGCGCTCAGTCCTATAGGGCACTGTGTGCCGCCTCATACCCCCTGCCATGGATGAGAGACTTTATAAAAATTCACCCAAAAATGCATGAAAAAGTAGAAACACTTAGTCTTTTGGAAATTGACTCTGTGCTTGAAGAAAATAATAATTAAGTTATGCATTCAATGTGAATATATGTGTTTATGTGTTCTTTGATTTCCATTGTTAAAACCATTTGTGCCAATGTGAGGAATTCGATATACTCCACGCCAGGAATTGATGTCTAGAACTTGCCCTGTGTATGCAAAGATAAATAAGAATGATGGATTTAGGGAAGTGATATAGGCGTTTTCTTGGTAGCTCATTTTATCCTATTTTACGTACCTTGATTTTAAAATATCCTAGTTAGTCATGTTGAGACTTAGCCTATTCTTTTGACTAGCTATATTACAAGCTATTCCCTTTGTGTTCTATTGACTTGTATTAGATCCAAGTGACTCCTAGAGCACTTTAATGAAAAAATTTTGTATGAAAAGAGCTTTTAAGTAAAAAAATAAAAGGAAAAGCTAAAAAGTGTGGAAAATTAGAAGAAAAGAAAAGGGTAAAAAATTTCTAAACAAGGAGGGTGATGTTAGTGAAAAATAAAAGAAGAAAGAGTTTCAAAAATTGATGAAAAAATGTGTGAATGAGCTTCAATGTTGAAAATGAGAAATAAAATCTCCACTAGTCACCTAGGTTGAAAAATTAAAAATAAAAGGAGGTATAAAGAGAAAATTTGAAATTGAAGAAAGATCTAAAAAATCAAATTGTTGTAAAGTACAAAGTACTTAGGGAGGTTAGCCACTATCTTGGCCAAATAGTCCCTACCCTGCCCCTTAGCCTACATTAATCCAAATTGAAGTCCTAATTGATCCTTGATTCATAATTCTTTATTAGTGAAGTACTACACTAAGGGCAAGCTTATGGGTTGTCTTTTGCATGTATGTTGAGTTCTTTGGGAGAGTGAGCAGATTTTGTTATATTTATGCCCAAGTTAATATTATTTTACATTCAGGTGTGAAACGGCATCTCTCCAAACTAATGTGAGGGGCATAATGGTAAGATTTTGGTTAAATCTTGATCAAGTAAATTACATATGATTCATGTTACTCAAAATATGTCTTGATGAGTTAGTTTTCAAAGACTAAGTGATTTAACTTTGACATTTTAATGCTGATCCTAGATGCATGCGAGTGAATTCTTTTCGAGCTTCATTGATTTTTCTCATGATCCTAAGTGCAAAGTAGACCCTATTTGTAGGATGAATTTTGTGCTTGAATGTGAGAAGTAGTAGATTGTTCGAGGACGAACAATAGTTTATGTGTGGGGTGTTGATAAAGGGCGTACTTACGCACTTCATAGACATTTTTTGGCCGTGACTTTACTATGTTTTGAGAACAAATTATGTGTTTTCATGTGAATATATATATTTGTAAAATAGCTAACGACATGATTAGATATTTTCTTGTAGACTAAACCGATGGATTTGAGTGTGTTTGAGACGCTTGAATGAAGTTGAAGAAGAAGGAATGGACTAAGCAAGATTAAAGATGAAAAGGGCACTACCTCGCCACGTGACCGCCTGCGCGACACCGGCAGAAAGGGCCTCGGCGCACCGCTAGCGCGAGGGCGCGGCATATCGGGCGCACAGCTACGCAGCGACGCTGCACTATGATTTTCGCAATGGAGCGTGTGCCTTCCCTGCGATGGCAAAGGGAGGCAAAGACAGCATGGGCTACGCGGCAAGGGTTTGCAAATCACAAATTTGCTCTCCTATCACTTCAACTAGGAAAAGGGAGATACAAGTCCAAATCAAATTGCCAAGGAACAAGAAAAATATCAATTTACTACTATAAATACCTCTTTTATTTTTATGTAATATGAGTTTTAAAGTGTGAATTTTTAGACAAGTCTTCTGCTTAGAAGTTTTATTTTTTCTACATACTTTGAGACTCATTTTTAATATTTCTTTAATTTTGCAATAATCAAGTGAGCCTTATTCTCTCATCGTTGTAAGTATTAATTCTGTATTTTTTCTATAATATATTAATTTACGGATAAACATGATAGGCTAAAACCAACTACAACTAGGTTGTGGGAACTATGGTGAATTAACAAACTAGGGTTTGCACGTCATGATTCTAAACCAATACTAAACGCTTGTTTTGTATTCTCTCTTCATGCTTAAACATTTCTTAATGGTGCGCAACGTTAGTGATGAGCTCCGCAAGTGTAATGGGTTGTACAAGTAATACAAAGGCCCTTTTAAGAACCTAATATCGAACCTACAGACTAGACTAAGGTAAAATTTCAAGTGTCAATTTACCGTAACTCTAAAAATGAAGACAACAAGTGTAAAGAAAAGTTTTTATATTTTGCGAACTATTTTTAGACTAAAGTAAAATAATTATACAAGCTGAAGTCCGAACTATGAATGAGCATGCCGAGGCTAAAACAAACATGTAAAGAAATTAATTATCGATATACATGGCTTATCTTTTCTCCTAAGGTTAGTCGAGCTATGCCTATGGATTAAAACTCGTATTTAACCCAACTTAAGAATCATGAACCTTCCGCCTACATTGGTGGGATAAGAAGAAATTCGTGTTCTAGCCATACAAACCACTCTACACTTGACTAATACGACTTTCGTATATTTCTATCCCGAAGGTAAACCAATTCTCAATTTTCCCAAACAAAGAACAGATCATATCCTATTAATTCACAACTTTCCAGCTTCGCATATTCTCTCTGGTGAAAAACCGACTTTTTGATTACATTAACATTGGCCGATATTAATACAAGAAGAACAAGAATTAAATAGAACAACCATAGAAGAAAAGATGAAACAACCTGATAATCAACAATTACATTTCAATACAACAATTCATAACCTCAGCAAGGAGGGGAATTAGCCACTCATTTGTGGATTGAACATCGTTAAAATGAGTGTAAATCATACAAACAATTGAAAGAAAGAAGAAAGGGATAGAGAAACCCTAAGAATTTTCGTCCTCTCACTCTCCGTAACCCACGTTCTTGCTCCACCAAGTCGAATAATTAAAAATGAACCTAAGTGTTCTATTTATACTGGGGAGAATTTTTCCTAATAACAAGCAAGCAACGTGAGTGCATCACTGAGCACCGCCTCCGTGACACTAAGCAAGGCAAACGCGAGGCTCTCGAATTTAGCCGTCCAGTAATTGCTCCTTAACATGGCACCTGCATGTACGCGGAGTATGCCTAGCGTAACACTTGCAAATGCGTGACCTTCACTGGAATGTCAAGATCCAGGAAATTAATTCCAACGTGCCACGCCGATCGCGCACCTTCTCTCGGAAATTCTTGGAAATTATGTCTCCCGATGCAATGCATCCGCGATGGTACTATGTCACGCTCCATCGCGAGCCTCTTTATTTTTGCTTCTCCCGCCGTTTCACCTTGCTCGCTCCCGAGTCCATCTCCGATTCCTCCCAACATGCAACTTAGCTCCCTTGAAAGTATGTTTTTCCTGCAAAACAACGCTAATCATGTTGGTTAGTATAAATTCACACTTCCCTACAATTTTACATGAGAATGTACTAACATTGTTGGATAAACAAGGCAAAACGATGCATTTGAGTATCACTTGGGCATATAAACATGCCCTGCATCACCTACCCCACACTTAAAATCTTGTTCGTCTCCGAACAATACTCCTGTATACCTCATAAATTGACATCCCATCATGGCTACTGGCTCGACAATCCAAGCTAGGTTACACTGACTATTTACATACAAATCATCAAGAAAGCATGTCCGGCATCATCATTACACTGACATCCAACATATCAAGACCAACCTGCACATCACAAATCGACTCTCGATATCTGAAACTCATGCACATTAGTCGACTAAGATATCCGACACGAATTTATTCTTTCGTCCAACATGCCCTCGTCATTGCAAGAGAGAGTTTCTATTCTAATCACATGAATTCTACAACACCATGCCTAGGTCTAGACACACCCAATTTCGCCACTCTCCCAAACGAATTCACATGCATTATGTCATGAACCATAAGCTTGCCTCTAGTGTATTACTCCACTAATATAAGGACGCGTGATGTAAGATCACGTAGGACTTAACGGTTGTAATGTAAGCTACTAACTAGTATATACTGCGCGAACTAATAATAACAATCTAGCATCCTTAAGCGCTTTTTTCCCTACATCCCATCATATTCTAGGCATAAGTTATTTCTTCCTCCTCCCAACCTTGGAGTCTTTCTTATTTACACTTTTTTTTTTCAACTCCTTTACGCAACCCCACACTGCATCAAACAACAAAGATTTGTTAAGCACTTTATTTTCTTTAATTCCGGCAAGTGCACCTTTGACTCTTTTTCTCGCTTTCATCACTTTGCTTTTTCCTCTCTTTATTTTCTTCATCATTTCACTCCTTTACACCTATGGGAAAATTATTTTCTTGAGCGCTTGCAAGAGCTTCTGGATTAGGTTTGCACAATGAAAAGAAGGGTTAAGCTTGGTTTACACCTTTTTGACAAAAGAAAAAAATAGGCTAAAGGCTCAATGGGCTAACTAGGATTTAATCTTTCAAATGTGGATATATATATATAAAAAACAAAAAAGAAGAAAACTTTAAGCAACAAAGAAACGCCTACATCCTTTCCCACACTACGCTTCCTTCATTTCATTTCGTATACACACCGGGCAAGTTCTAGACACTTCACAATAACATGGAATAAACAAAATTTCACTATACACTCATTGCACATGCTCAACTCAAGACATATTCACGTACTCTTAATCGCCTACCATAAGAATTCAAAATTAAGCCTCAATCACACCGAATCGAATTCTATGGCCTAAGTGTCTCACATATGTACAAAAATTTGCATGCTTTCAAACGAATCATCTTTTGCAAGATAAACATTATGTACAAACTCCACAACCAGGATTTCGTGAGCTACAGAGTACAAACATGCATGGGATACAATCCAAACAAACCAAAAATTGAAAATAAACTACTCCTATCGACCTTATGTCCTCTTAAGACTAGCCTGGTCATCCATCCATCATAGGAACTACTATTTACGACTTCTGCTCAATGGGACTCTCTTCTCATGAAAAGAACGAAAACAAACTCCGAGAAACTCCAACACTAAAAATAGTTAACGAAATTTTTTAAAAATATCGATAATTTACAAAACTATTTACACACGAAGCACAACATTCAACAAAGACACACAAATACAAAGATATTTACAATAATTAAACATACACACACAAACAAGGTCACACATTTTCAAACACGACAACAATTAACATGCAATTATATACAAAACAAGACAAAAAATCAGCACCATCCAACTACTCCCCACCCCACACTTAAAATCGAACACTCGTCCCCAAGTTCACACAATCACAAAACACAAAGGTGGGTGGTGAAACTCCCGATCAATCAAAGTATTCCACTTCTTCATCGTGCCGCCGCTGGGTTTCCCATGTCCAATCTCCTCTGCCGTCCCTCTCTCGACCAACGCTCGTAATCCTCGCGACGTGTCTTCTCGTCGGTGGGGACATCATCATCCACGGCTCCACAAATACGGTCCCACACGACATGCCCGGCATTTTCGCCAAGGTAATCTAAGTCGTAGCCGCCACAAACACCCGTTGCTTGCCTCCCCGCCTGCGTAGCCGGGATCATCTCGTATCCCGAACATGCCATATATCGATCATCCTAAAGATGTCGCCGCTAGTGTGAGAACTCGGCCCGTGAGTGGTGTCAGTGCCCAGTCTTTGTGACATCTATGGCACGCCTTTCCATCTGCGTGGGAGATAATCAGTGGCCTCTTCCTCACTCCTAGGCCCTCAGAACGTGGTCGCAAACCCGCCAAAATTGCACTCGTGCCCTTGATGCAACCTGCTCTCTTCATGCGGATATGATCACCACCACTACATTTATCTCCAGCCCTTTCACGTAGCATACTGTGCATATGATCCCCTGTGACATCTCGCTGCGTGCACCCCTAATCAAATAGAGCAAACAATTTCATCCAGACTCGGCTCTGCTCATCCGTGGAGTAGGGGCAATGTTCGATGGTAGCCCTCTTTATGCTCAAGCCTGGGGCCAGGTTGCCGAATGTGTAAGCTATACAATGTGCGCTCGATATCCGCATAAGGGCGGGAGTGGGCTCAATGCCAGAGTACGTGGGCATCGTTGTTTTGCGCCCCGCATGGCATTTAAGTGACGAGGCTCATGTGACAACTGCCCCCTTATCTTCGATGGTGTGACTAATGAGCCAGCCGGGTTCCAATTCTTGCATAACTCCCGACCAAGTGCAGATTGCACCTCGCTCACAAATGAAGCGCACTTCTAAGAAGGTTAATCCGGCGGTACCATGGGGAACTTCAGGCTAATGTCCCTTGCAATATGCTCCTCGGGAAGTACTTCGTTCTCTCAGGCTTCGTGTACCACTTCTTCCCTTCCCCATCACCCATCGGGTTCCGTATTGGCGTGCCGTCGCGTGGAACCTGGGCTGGTGCCGCCAAATCGTCGTTCCCGCCTTAACTCCTTTCTTCCTAGCACTGATGTAGATGCTTCCTTTCCCTTGTCTTTGCTCGCTTGCCATTGTTCCTGCCAAAGAAAAAGCAGATACCCCAATGTCGGGCCAATTTTAAAATTAGCTTCAACTAAGGTTAGGTTAGGCCCCTTGGCCAATTCCACACTTAGTCTTCACCCACAATTTCGTATTCGTTAAGGACATATTTATTTCTAATTTACAAAAATGAGAAAACTAAAACAACTAAAACACAAATAATTATTGCTCAGGCATTCCGTTAAATACGATCGCATAACTCAATTGTACTACCTTGACTTCGCACGCCTACTACAATATTACCTGGCCGATCACAATTTCATACCGAGCACATAACAATAAACAAGAGAAAAGAAAAAAATGAAAAGATCCTTTTCAAACTATACAAACCCTATGCAACCCGTCCATTTCTTTGTATTACTATAATTGTACTCTAAAGATCCGTTTATTTTTTAACGTATTACATAGAATACGCCCAACTCATCTCACCCAACATACTCAACCCACACGAGTTTACAATTCAACTAGATTTCTCCCTTTTCATGTTCAAATTCAAGCCCTAGCTATAATTTTTCAAAAATTCGATCAAGCTCGTGGCTTTTACGGCTCGTATAATCACAATGATATTACGAACATCAATCAATAATACTTTAACGAATTTAAGCTCAATTTCTACCTAGGGGTAACGTTTACTCACATCTCATGCTATAAATCGAAAAAAAATTCACCAAAATTGAAATAGAGATGATGGACGTACCTCAAGTTCGATGATCGGAAGAAAACTTGACGAAATTTTATACCTTAGTCTGTGGCACGTTGAGGAGAGGGAATTTTTGGGAGGGTTGTCGCGGAGGAGATGAAAAAATGAGAGAAAATGAGGAAATTAAGCGGTGTGGATTCACGGGCGGTTACCCGTGACCGTGTGACCCGACGCGTGGGTCAATTTCAACGTGTCAACAGGCACTGCGTGATGTCCTCCTCCTCCGTGACACCTGAAAGCTATCACAGCAGTATCTCCGAATTTGTAAAATTCCAGTTTGCCTTCAACGTGTCACGAGGGTGAGCATCACCTCCGTGACACGGAGCCATCAAGCAGCTCACCGTTTTGCCACTTTAAAAAAAAAATTTCTTACCTCATTTTTCCTTTGCACCTCATTTTTCCTCCGATCAACTCCTGAATTATATCTTACAACAAGAAATCCTAAGTAGAATTCCAAGGTTTGAAGAACACAATATTTTTATTTTTATAAATTACACACCTAACATATATATATATATTTTCTTCTTTTCTTTTTTTCTTTATCCGTATTACCTATAAAAACAACAATTCACGTTGCCTCCCGCAGGCCGCCGTTTACCGTCATGGCCGACGCGTTAAGCTCATCTCCGCCCTAGGGTGACAAACGTTGTCTCACGATCATCCTCACCTCCCAATAATGCTTACACCGCTGTCCATTTACTCAGAACGTGGCACTTTGATCTTCCCACACCCCTACCGCTCTACGCGGGTCATCCTCACTACTTCAAACGCCCCGACCATTTGGAACGCAACTTCCCCGGAAACAACTTCACCCTTGAATTGAAGAGTAGCACTTTCTGCCCCGGCTCGAAGATACGATGCACCAGCTACGCTTATCGTGCCACCTTTTCGTTTTTCTTTGTAATATTTGGCACTTTACAGCATGCCAACGAAACTCGCCGAGCTCCGCCGAGTTGCATTAGTCTCTTCACCTCGCTAGGTCCGTGTCCATATTCAATTTCCTCACAGCCCAGAATGCTCGATGCTCTAGTTCCGTTGGTGCGCATGACAAAGCTTTCCCCATAGACCAACCGCAGATGGAGAGGTCCCAATTGGTGTTCAGAAGGGTTTCCGTATGCCCACAACGCACCGTCGAGTTTGCTTGACCAATCATCGCGCTGGGCATTCACCTGCCTTCCTCGGGAGAACTGCTTACTTCTCTCGTTCGACACCTCCACTTGCCCATTAGTTTGGGGGATGATGTTGTTGCACCTTTGTGACGCACCCCATACTTAGCCGCATTTTCCCCGAAACTTGCATTGACAAAGGCTCCTCCATCACCGATAATGGCTCTAGAACTCAACCTTGTGAAAATGTGGATTTTCACAAACTTTGTTAACATTACTCTTGTTGTCATTCTCGGGCAAGCTATTGCTTCCACCACTTTAATACATAATCAATAAATTTATACTAAGATGTAACGATTAACAAATGACGCGTGAATGGGCCCATGAGGTCGATGCCCCATAATCAAAAGTCTCCACTTCGAGTACATTGGCAAATGTGGCACTTCGCTCTCCTACCACTTGCGGCTCGCCCTGACATCTATCGCACGTTTTTACATATGCCATAGAGTTTCCGAATGTGTTGTAGGCCAAAAGAACCCCGACCGTAGTACCTTGTGTGTCAGTCTCTCTCGCCTCCGTGGTGCTGCTCTCCATATAGTGAGGAGTGACAACTCCTCAAAACCTCTGAATCTGGATCTCCCAATGCACCTTCTCATAACTCCGACCGTCCTCGTTAAACAAATATGGCTCATCCTAAATGGAGTGCCGACAATCATGCCGCACTTTTTTCTTTTTCAAACGTAGCCTCCGGTGGATAGACTCCACTCACCAATAAGTTTACTATGTCCGCATACCAAGGAACCTCGCCTTTCTCCTATTGAAGCAAGAGTCGTCATCCTGGGAATCCCTCTTTGATATCAGTCACCTTCCTTCACGTGCGACGGCTTCCAATCGCGATAGGTGATCTCGCCACTTGATTTTCGCTTCCCTTCCCGGTCTCTTATTTCTAAGTCAAACTTCGCAAAGAATAAGATCCATCCGGACAACCTCGCCGCATCCTTTTGTTAAATGATACCACCGCGCATGACGTATAATACCACTACTTCGCAACCTACCAAATAGGATTCGAATTTATAAAGCAAACCCAAAGCAAGTTAGCATCTCCTTTTCTGACCGTATAATTAGCTTTGGCAGTGAACAATGTTTTGCTTGCATAGTGAATGTAGTGAAAGATTTTATTCTTCCGCCGCCCCAATACGACTCCTACCGTGCCACATCGCCGCATCACACACGCTTCAAATGGTTGTTCCAATCCGGAGAAATAAGGATGGGTGCTTTACCACCCCCCGCTTCAACTCGAATGCTTTAACACTCTCATCATCAAAATCAAACTTCACCTCCTTTTCTAATAATTTGCATAACGGTCTAGAAATCTGGGAGAAGTTGTTGATGAACCGTAGAACCCCGCATGCCCGAGAAAACTCAACACCTTTTACCGACACGTGGTGGTAATTTCTCAATAACCTCGATCTTAGCACGATCAACTTCCAATCCCGCAAGACACTCTATGGCCAAGAACAATAATTCTCCTTGACTAAGAAATGACACTTCTCCTAGTTGAGTACAAGGTTGATTCTTCACAAATAGCCAACACCCCGTCGGGCGTTCCGCAAACAAGTAGCAAACGAATTACCGAAACGTAGAAATCATCCATAAAACTCGACAAAATCCTCCACCATGTCTTGAAAGATCGCTATCATGCATTTTTGGAATGTGGCGGGTGCATTATATAAACCAAATGGCATCCGCCTAAAAGCATATGTCCCATACCCACATGTGAAAGTAGTCTTCCTCGGTCTTCAAAAAGTATGGCTATTTGGTTATAACCGTAGTACCCATCAAGGAAACAATAGTACTCCCGTCAAAATTAATCTGCCTAATATTTGGTCAATGAATCCTGGATAGGGTAGGATCTTTCCTTGTGGCTTCATTTAGTCAGAATCCATGCAAACCGCCAACCCGTGACGGTCGTATGGGAATCAGCCATTTTTCTCATTGGTTACCAAGGCCATTCTCCTTCGGGGACATTGAACGGCTGACCCATTCACCGTCTCAAACTGGAGCAGACCACACCCGCATCAAGCCATTTAATTATTTCTTTCCCGACCACATCCTTCATTGCTGAATTTAACCTTCGCCGCCGAACAAAGCGCTGGCTTTGCTCCCCTGTCTCTGTGAAAATTCCGTGTGTGCAAAAAGCCGGATTAATACCTCGAATGTCGGACATTTGCCTCATTGCTTTCTTCCTTTTTTTCGAGAACTCAAGGACGCTCTTTTTCCCCGTGCTTCGTTAATTTTGGCGAAATGATGACCGTGAAAAGTATCCCTCCCCAAAAAAGACATATTTTAGATTTAGGGGTAATGCTTAATTCCAAACTTTCGTGCTTCTTTTTCAATAGATGGTTTTAAAGGTTCCAAAGACCTCATCAACTACCAAATTCTTGCTTCCTAGGATAGCTTTTTGGCTCATTCAACACTTGTACTCACCTCATAGGCATCTCTATTCCGAATGACGGAGTTCATCAACGCCCTTTCCACTGTGTGGTCCCGCGATTCAACACCACCACTCCCGATCAAGTGCCAATCGACTGGGCCGAAAGTTCTCATGTACACGAAAGCTCAGCTTTATCCACATCAAATACCTCATCCTTGTCATTCGTCGCATCGTAGCCGCCCTCAGCCTACATCATTTAACGCTTCGTAGCCAAGAAAGGCCGCCCCAAAATAAATGGGACTTCGGTCGCTCAAAGTCCTAAACACTACAAAATCTACCGAAGATCAAGGAGCCGACTCGCACCAAGACGCGTCCTCCACAATTCCATCCGGGGTCTTGCCAAAGAACGATCTCATAAGCCGCAAGATTTACCGTTGCTGGTCTGTGACTCTAGCCCCAACTTCCTGAATACCGAGGTTGGCATCAAGTTAATGCTCGCTCCCAAATCACATAATCCGCGAGCCTCGATACTCTTCCCGATCAAGTTAGTCAATTGTGAAGCTCCTGTGACTTGAGCTTTGTAGGCACGGCTTTGCATCCGGGAAGCCGCACTCCTCCGTGAGCCACCGTGGCATATCTCGTAAGCCTCGCTTGCTGGCCACGATGTCCTTTATGTACTTTGCGTACTTAGCACTCCCCGCAAAACATCAACAAGAGGTAAGCTAATGTGTACGTTTAAGCACCTCCATGACCTTTTTGAAACACGCCTCTTCCTTGTAAGTGTTTTTAATCGTTGAGGGAACGGGGGTGGGAGGCCTTCTGCCCAAGATCCTTGTTCTTCGCCTCTCATCATTTTGCTCCTCTCCGCTTCTGCTGCTTCCGACCGTTGAGGTGGTCTCTTCCTGCCCCACTTCCTTCGCCCTGCAAATCACTCCTCGTGGTCAACGCATTTACCCGCTTGGGGTTGGGGTCTCGTGTCGCTGGGAAGTCCTCCTCTAGGCCCGGTGTTTTGGGCTCCAGCAAACTCCGCCCCAAACCGATACTCCAACGCTAGCTAACTGACATTTTGACTCTACGCTAATTTAACATAGTTTACCAGACTGATTACATATCAACGCCTTGAACATCTCCTCAACGCTCGGTGATGGTGGTGGAGGAGGGGCATTGTTGCTTCTATATCGTGACTCGATAGCTCCGTGTCCCCTCCTCGATTCCTCTCGCACCCCCGACTCAAACTCTGCCCTGATGGTTGCTGCTACCCCAAGAGAAATTGTGTGATTCCTCCAGCTTAGAATTGTAGTTGTTCCCATATCAAGTTGGTGATTGTTCCTTGTGCATTACCGACAAAGTTCACCGCAGTCGATTTGCTCCACAACACTACTCGAGTGTTCATTGCTCCCGCACACTTTGCCACTCAAATCCGTCGCACCGCATTTACCGGGGCTCGAGATCGACGGCAAGCGCATGTTGCCGCGGGTGTTGAGTTGATTCTGCAAGGCGCCTATCTATGCAATGATAGTCGTAAACCCATCCACTTCCAAGACTCCAAATGCTCTGCTCCTCCTGAAGAGTCCGCATTCCACTCCCATTTCCCGCGAAATACGATTAAGCAAAGAATAAAACTCCTAATAAGTCTTTTCTAATGCTTGTCCCCACCGCCAACTCAAGAAGATTTTTGTGGGGTCTCCAACTCAATAAAAGTGTGCACCAAAGACACTGGATTGATGGTGATGAGGACAAACCCCCGCAATGATTTGAATCTTCCTGCTTGACATGTATTCTCTCCTTCTCTTTGTTTGAAACTTTAGAATTTGACTTCTAAGTCTTGGCGTGCTTTTACCGAAGTGAAGAACCCATCAAGAACTTCTTTGCAAGATCATCCCATGTGGTTAGAGTCTTGGTGGCTCTGGCCAACCACCTTGGCTTCTCCCAAAAGTGAAAGTGGAACAAAGGTAAGCCCGACATAGTTCGACACCCACGGAATGTGTTGCCACTTATCTCCAAAAATTTTGAAGATGTTGTTGTGGGATCCTCATGAGGGAGACCCGTGAACCCGCCCGCTTGTGTGTGCAAACAATTGCACCATGTTCTCGTTTAAGCTCGACCTCCTCCCCGCTCAAAGCTTGCGAATGCTGATGTGACATTACTAGCATGTGGGATTTTCACATCGCGAACCTACTTAGTCGCTACATTTCCTGCACTACACGCCCGCACAAGTGGTGATTCTGTGGGTTGCTCCATGATTGTTTGTCTCGAGCAACTGCAGCTTTTCTCTCTAGAGCTTCCGTTGGCGATGGAATTGTCTTTCCCATTAAGGATGGATCCACCAATTCTTTGTCTCTTGCCAAAGTTGTTCATTAGAATTCGTTATCTCGTAAAATACAAGCAAGACCAAGTTGTCAACACTTAAATACAGAATAGCAAACTAACACTTTGGTGAAAAATTATAATTTCACCAATTGCCACCCTCGCAACGGCGCCAAAACTTGATGAGCCCGCAAGTGTACGGGTTGTGCCAAGTAATACAGTTGGCCCTTTTTAAGAACCGGAATGTCGAACCTAGCTGTGGACGGATCATGTGGTAAAATCTCTCAAAGTGTCAATTTACCGTAACTCTAAAATGAAGACAACAAAGTAAAGAAAGTTTTTATATTTTGCGAACTATTTTTAGACTAAAGTAAAATAATCTATACAAGTGAGTCCGAACTATGAACGTGAGCATGCCGAGACAAAACAAACATGTAAAGAAATTAATTATCTATATACATAGTTTATCTTTTCTTCTATTGCTAGTTGAACTTATGCTCATGGATTAAAACTCTCAGATAACCCAACTTAAGAATCATGAACCTTCCGCCTATATTTCGTGATAAGAAGAAATTCGCGGTTCTAGCCATATAAAACCGATTCCACACTTGGACTACACGACTTTCGTGCATATTTCTATCCTCGAAGGTAACCAATTCTCAATTTTTCCAAACTAAGAAAAGATTATATCCTATTACTCCACAACTTTCCAGCCATATCTCTCTCAGAAACCGACTTTTTGGATTACATTAACATTTTTGGCCGTATATTAATGCAAGATAGGTGAACAAGAATTAAATAGAACAACCATAGAAGAAAAGATGAACCAAACCGTGATAATCAACAATTACATTTCAATACAACGGTTCCTAACCTCAAAGATAGAAAGGGAATTAGCCACTCATTTGTGGATTGGAACATCAGTAAAATGAAAATCATACAAACAATTGAAAGAAAGAAGAAGGATGGGAGAAACCTAAGAATTTTCGGGCCCTCTCACTACCTGTAACCCACGTTTGCTCCACCAAGTCGGGACACTAAAATGAACCTAAGTGTTCTATTTATACTCGGGAAAATTTTTCCCGACAACAAGCAACGGTCACGGAAAGTGCATCGCGTGGCACCGCCTCCGTGGACACGGCAAACGCGAGGCTCTCTCGAATTTAGCCGCCCGTGTAATTGCTCCCAACGTGGCACAACATGCAACGCGGAAAGCATGTCCAAATAAGGCCACAGTGTAACGCACCACTGAATGTCAAGATCCGTGAAATTAATTCCAACGTGCCACGCGCCGACGCGAACCTTCTCTCGGAAATTCTTGGAAATTATGTCTCCTGCATGTAATGCATCCCGCGATGGTGGCTGTCACTACCCATCACGCAGAGCCTCTTATTTCGCCTCCCGCGGTTTCCCCTTGCTCGCTCCCGAGTCCATCTCCGATTCCTCCCAACATGCAACTTAGCTCCCTTAAAAGTATGTTTTTCCTGCAAAACAATGCTAATCATGTTGCTAGTATAAATTCACACTTCCCTACAATTTACATGAATGTACTAACATTGTTGATAAACAAGCCAAAAACGATGCATTTGAGTATCACTTGGGCATATAAATATGCCCTGCATCGCTTAGTACATGTCTCAATTCTTACTTGTTTACTTTCAGAGAGGTAGATATTCGGAAAAGAGAATTACAACAAAGCCTTGATCTTGATGATTATTGCATTAACTTGAGTTGTGATCGCAGATAGCTAAATTTTGGACAAATTGGATAACTAAGAAATTGAAATCGCTCATGAGACCTATCCCGATGATTGAGTATAGTTATCCAATAGGGACGAAACTAGTTGTTTGGATGAACATATATTGCCGGCCCTATAAGTAAAGTATTGGGATAGATCACTAGTGTAAAAACCGAAGTAGTTAAGGATTCACAGGAACACTTACCCTAGTTAACGATTAATTTGGAATTAACATTTAATTTTCTGACATTGTTACTTGTTAGTTTTATATTTTTTCCCTTTAGAAAATAATTGACTAAAAACAGCTAAGCACCAGAATTAGTCTATATCCTTCCATATTCGTGGGATCGACTCCCAACCTCTTAGTTGGGTTCTTTATTAACAACGCCCTCATACTTTTGAGAGGCATGAGCCATACGGTCACCTCTACCTCTACACTTCTTTATTGAGTGCAAAATTCGATCTAGAAGCTCTAGTTCACCTTTAGTTGCAAGAAGCTTATTCAAAGGTGAGCGTGCAAGCGAGTTGATTCACTTCCCTCCGTATATGATGTCCTTCATCCTAACATTGGGCGCTTTTTATGTTGTTGGTTCTTTCGTAGAACTATAGTTAGACGCTGGAGGCAAATGACAATCAGGTCTTGGGAGTATCGCTTGTTTGTTTTAGAAGAATGAATTCATTTGATGATTCATTTGTTTTGGACATAGGTTTTACTTTTTAGATTATTCCATTTCGGGCTAATGTTTGGGAATCATTGGTTTGTCCAACGAGGGGATTAGTGCGGGAAATAATCACGCCATTTGGGTCGTGACATATAGTAACATCATTAAACAAAGGAATCGTACAATAAGAAATGTCCGAAGATCAATACTCACATTATTATTCCACACAAATACATTCCATTATATAAAGTCTAACTCATTGTAAACTATAACCTACCTCGATTGAAGAAGTAGAATAACACTACTCGCTTGGAGCCTTGCCTTCCGGAGTGCCTCAAAAATTTGAAATCTACACAATAACATTCAGAGTAATCTATTAATTACTCCGAATAAGGGCCCAGGACACTTAACCCCCCACCCTACCCGATAATACCAGTCTCTCTCACTACCCACTAAGTAACCCATTTGATCACTCATAGTAATCCATCTGGTCCAGCTCATGGAGTTCACTCTCCACTCCTTATTAGAACTCTAAGTAGGGCTAAGAGCACTACTTTTTAACGAATTTCGTGTCTCCATTACTTACCCTTATGCACATGCATTCACAATCCCCAAAATAATGCTCATTACTCCTTTATAGACCCTAATCAATCTTCTAGTCCTTGTTAAGCAGCCCTAGTTTCACCATCCTAGGTTTCTTCAACTAGAATTTCTATCATTAGAGGTCTCTCTTTTGATTCTATGAGATTAGGGAGTCAAAAGTAGAGAGAATTGACCGGTTCTTATCTTGGGAAGAAAACTACTCGTTCCTAAAAATCGCTTCCGAGTTCTTAACAAGTCATGCTTCGGAATAATGGGGCAAAACCCCCGAAGTCCCACTTAAACCCACTTACCGACTCCCGTCGTTCGTATAATGTTCATATTTCCACCGTGCAGGCCCGCGAGGCGCTTAAGATGCCCCCACAGCGGGACTAATGGTAAATCTCCTAGCTCATTATGACGGCTCGACCGTGGTAATGTAGCTGGCCATAGCCGTTATCCTTCCGTGCAATACACAATAGTCCTCCGTAATCGCAGCTCCTATTTCCTACACTGTGCCATTCCTCAACTTTAAAATTTCGCTAACTCACACACAACACCCTACTTCCAATGACCTCGGGCAAGAGGTGTGTTTCACTTATCTCTCCCTCTCATAATGAAAGGTAGGTCATTACATCATATACCGATTAAAATACATTCGTCCCTCGAATGGCCTACAAAAGCAAAAAAGAAGACATGCCGCATTCTATAAACAAGCTTGGGGATATTTGTTCCATATGTTGGCCTCTTGCCTCCATGTGGCTTCCTTTATAGGACGATTCTTCCACTAGACCTTTACCGTTGCAATCTCCTTTGATCTCAACTTGTGGACCTCTCTATCTACTATATCCACTGCCTCCCTCATAGGACAAGTTCTTATCAAGATCAATCCTAATTGATTATGTATGACCCATCCCAGTGTATTTCTTCAACATGGAGAGACGTAAATATCGATGTATCTCGATGCCCCTAAGTGACAAGGCAAATTCATAAGTTACTTCCCCTATACGTCGAAGACCCGAATGGCCCAATGTATCTTGGACTAGGTTTTCCCCACTTTCCAAAACCTCACCTCCTTCATGGGGAGACCTTGAGCAACCTCTCTCCCACCATGAACTCCAGTGGTCCTCACCTTTCTATTTTCATATTATTTTCCTCACAGTAGCCACTGCCTCGAATCACCTAAACCTTTTTCATGACTCTAAGCAAGCTGCCAAGGTCTCACTCAAATGCATCGAACCAACCAATTAGAGACTCATTTATCTCATATAGAGCTTCGAATGGCGATATGCCAAATGCTCGAGTGGTAGCTATTATAAGCGAACTCTGCTAAAGGTAAGAATTTATCCCAAAAGAGCACCAAAACCAATTGCATAGGCCCGGCTACGTCTTATAACACCCGAATTATCCTCTCCGACCGGCTATCTCGTCCGCGAGTGGAATATTGTGCTCAAGTACAACTTGGTACCAGTTCAAATTTACAAGGTCCTTAGAAGTTGAGGTGAACCGTGTTCCCTATCTAAGACGATCGAGACTGGCACACCATACAACTGAATCACCTCTTTTCACAGCTCCACTCGCCCTCGGTATTGCAAGTCACTTGAATAGGTAAGAAGTGGGAAGACTTAGTTAGCCTGTTGATGATGACCCAAATGGAGTCAAACTTCCCCAACGTCTTTGGAAGACCAACCACAAAATCCACGCTTATTCACTCCCATTACCACTTGGGTGGATATCCTTCAAGTACCCTCAAAGCTTATGATTCTCATACTTCATGTTATGACCCGGATCATAGACACGGACAAGGGACCCCGAGAGACCCTGCAAGTCGACCCATGGCACTTGCATAAAACTAATCTCGCTCAAATGCACGATAATCATAAAAACATAGCTGAATGTAATTATGGTATAGCATCGTGAAATACCGACATATACACAGCCTGAGCTCTACATACTTTTCTAAAGCCTCTAATACATAAGATGGGTTGTTGGGATAACATCCCCAACTAACCCGACCAATACCTAAACATAAACAACATAAAGTCTATCAAACGGCCCTCGTAATACGAGGACTCACCAATAAGCCGAAACCGTAAGCCGAGACGGGCAGTGGTGAGGACGAGCTCGAGATCCCACTTATCATGAAACGACACAAAGATAAAGTATGCGTTCGCACGTAGAATGTACCGAGTATGCAGTGGTAAATAAACTGATATTTAAAAATAAAATAAAACTCATAAGTAAAAGTAGGAGAAGGACATCATGCATATATCATAAACTCTGTAAGAAAATATAAGGCTCAAGGCTTTCAAATCATTCATAAAACATACATAATCATAATTATAAGTAAACATTATCAAAACTTAACTTGAGCAAATAACATAAAAATAACAATGTATAAAATATGCAACAATGGGAGGACTTCGCCATAACCGACACCATCATGGTGTAGCCATTCATGATGCCCCAACTATCTCACTAAAGTGGGCAAAGCCGACCCCGACTTGCCAAGCTAGGGTCGTGCATTAGGCGTGTGATATCATCACATTTAAGGATCGGTATCAATACAATATATGTAACATTATAATCCATGGTATACGTGGTTATGAGACACCGAAGTTCTGAACCTCAAGGTTGTTCTGGGCATTGTATTACCTGCCCCTAAAATATGTATATAGGCTCATACTGCAATCAATAACATCATGCATTAAAATTTATTGGCTAAAATATAATATTCATCATCGATCTCTTATAAACATGCTTAGCCAAGAATCAAAGGCCCTTTTCTCCCAACATCATAAATCGATAAATCATATAATTTGTTCATAAATTGTAAATCATTCTTCAACATGTGGGCATTGCCCAATTCTTTCAAAAATATGCTCATAAACATGAGTAACTTGAAAATCATATTTTTCCATTATCAATAAACTCAAATTATTGAATATTCATCATAAAAAATAACTTCATGAACTCTCATCATGGGCATTTTAGATTTAAACAGTCGGGAACAAAATTTTTAAGAAAAACAAATATAAAACCTTCCCATCATTCATAATTTGACCATTAAAACTCAATTAAATCAAACCCATAAAGAGAAATCACATTTTTAAGCATTTGGGTAAAAACCCCTGGAATTTAATAGAGGATTCATGATAAAATTCTAAATTTGGGCATGGGTGTGGAAAAGAAATCACCCATTCTAAGACCTACATATCTCGAGGTAGACGATTTTACTCTCCCTTTGAATGCCCACAAAGAAATTGATGGAAGCCTTGGATAAGAAGACCTTGAATCTCCCTAAAACCTCTCTAAAAACTCTTGCATGAGAATGGGTATGCATTAGGGGCTTAACCCATCTTATCATACTCAGAGAAATACACAAAACGACGTAATTTAGGCTTTAGGAACTTATGAATTATGAAAACCCCGCTATTAAAACGCAGGAAAACACTGCCAAGTGGTTCAATGAGGGACCGCACGAGTCATTGCCAAGGGGCACGGTACTCGTGACCGTCACTCCATGAAGTCAACTCGCCCAAAACACTCGTGGGGACCCTCCTACAAGGGACCCCATGAATTGTGGTGGCTGATCACCCACTCGTGGTCACCACTCGTGACCCCCATTGCCCAAAACCCCGATCAACCTCAATGCGCACTACGGGTGACCTCACGAAGTTGTGAGGTTCCGACCACGACTCGTGGTCGTGCCCGTGGTCTCCTCAACTCCGAGCTTGCCTGGCCTGCCAACTACGAGTCACGTCATGACTTGTGGTCACTCCTCACGACCCACCTCACGAATCGTCCTGCAACCTGATGCGAATTTTTAGTTTTTCTCCTTTGACTTCCGGTCTCGATCCTTGGGTTTCCTGGAGATAACACTTCGCTCACGCCCGCCTTGGGGGTAAGGACTGGGCACCTAGTGCCCTAATGACTGACTACTAACCGGTGGGCCGAGGCACATCTCTAAGGCTCCTGGCTAGCTCTATCTCTGTGTTCCTGGAAACAAAGGGCTATAACGGTTGTAAACACAGCCCGGCCATCTCAAGCCTATAAACTCACCTCGCCCGTAATAACAAATCCAACGTAAACATACTCATAATCAGAACCTGCGTGGCCGACAAGGCCACCATGTCAGTTTCTAGTCATCTAAAGCTTAACAAAGAAAAACTGAAAGCTACACCCGGAAGGTCACCACTACTATCAAACAATGGCCCACACGGCCAACATAAAAACAAAGATACTAAACAATTATACAACGCATCGGCCACACGACGCTCAACCGACTACAAGAGATAAAATATACACCCGCAAGCCTCTATGAGTAACAATAGAAATGATCTAGACAAATGGCCCGACCTACCCATACCGTACAATAAAGGAAAAGAGCTACACCTCTGAAATCGGGATTCTGACGACATGAGCCGATAACTCAATAATGACTGGAATCACGAGGACTCGCCTCCTCGTCTATGAAGTACCGTGTGCAAGTAATGCAACCCCCCATCGGGCGCGCACCGCCGGTACCGAGTATGCAAAGCAACTGAAATATACAACTGAAAACAACAATCAATATAGATAGCATATTTAGCAAACTGATGGTGCGAGATAATCGACCGAAGAACCGTAAGAAATGAATCATGATTGCATCATAAGGCGAGGCGTACTCGTAAATGCGACGGCTCACTGCCTAGTAGCGTATATAAACACATAAATAGATATACAAGTAGCAAGCAAGAGCCAATACGAACTCTACATGCATGATGGCACCAAGCAAGCAACAATCTATATACCTACCCGGTCAAAACTACCTAAAAATAAGTCACTCCGCTCATTCGCTCACTGAGCTCCTCTACCGCCCCTCGGGTCTCCTAGCCACATGCCCCTCCGATATAAATAACCGTGTCCGGGAGTTCTGGAGACTCCTGTAGACAAAGAATGCATAGGGTCCGGCCCTCGACACAACTCATCAGGCTATCTCAAACCGGAAGCACTCGTAATAACCGTATGTACTGCATTAAAGATGTGGTCTGCCCTCGGACACAAACTCAACAGGCTATCCAAACCTGAGTCGCACCTCGGTAATGCCGATCGATCAAGCATGGGAAAGCTTCATCCTATCTCGTCCAAATCGGATGGCGTGCTACCTGGGAGGACGTAAATCCACCAGCCAAAGGGGCGATGCGACACAACCTGTGGGTGCAGGGAGGCTCAATAAGGGGCCATCATGCCACAACAAGTCTCAACAAGCAAATAGCCATATAAACAAGAAGCATGTATAACTGAAAAGGTCCAAATCTCGATTTATTCCGATCTCTTCGTACTAAGTCGATTCTTTACCGATTATACCGATTCTAAATCTTTCTTTAATTGCTGGCTAATCTGAAATAATATCTCATCTATCTCAATAAGGCCCGATTACAAAATCGTTCGTTTCATTCGGTTTTACTTACTAGCTTAATCAGATCTTATATAGCTTAATAAATAAATCAACTCGTATGTACATTATACTTCTCTAACTTCCTATTCCGACGTTATCAACGTATACCGGGAATAGCACCGATAAAGGTATCACGGGAGGTCTCTCGGTACCTCTACCGCTGTAGTTATCTTGTAACCGGTTGATGCCCTCTCGTTGCTATATCCGATCTTCTCTCTGATAGGGTAATGGCTGATCATCTCGCCTTTGCATCTGTAATCAAAGAATATGGTAAGTTTTTAGGGACTCAACCCTATACCGTACTCATTTCATAGCACGACCGACCGAGAAGAAGAGTAACCATCCTATCATGCCCGTGTTCTCCCGCCTATAGTATGGTGCACAACACATCCATAGACAAGACTCTACTTCTAGCACCCGCTGGGTGACTCCCCGGGACACGGCACCGCTCCGATACCAAGCTTGCCACGCCCGCCTTGGGGGGTATGACTGGCACCTAGTGCCCTAGAAGGACTCCGGGATCATTAATCGGTGGGCCGAGGTACATTCCCGTGCTCCTAGCTCTATCTCGTGTTCTGGAAACAAAGGGCTATATAACTGCTGTAAACACAAATTTCTCCGCCTATCTCGTCTATAGCTACCTCGTGCCCCGTAATAATGTTTCCAACAGTAACATACTCATAATCAGGAACCTATGTGCCGACAAGGCTACCATGCCGTCTAGTCATCCGGCTTAACAAAGAAAAATGGGAAAGCTGGGCGTGGATCGGCTGCTGTCACCACTACTATCAAACAATGGCCTCACACCTACAACATAAAAACAAAGATACTAAACAACTATATGACGTGCCCCGCAAGTGTACTGGCCGTGCAAGTAATATAGTGGCTCTTTTTTAAGAACTGGATTGTCGAACCTATTGTGGATCTGACCCATTCCTCTAACTACCCATTTCTAGTGTGATCTTAAATATCTAAAGTGTTGGTGATAGACATTTTCATTTGAGAATAATTAAGTCTAAGTTTGGGTCAATCGAAATATTCTCGAGAGTGCTTAGGAGTAACATAGAGTTAAAACCAGATAATCATGCGATAATATGATTTGCAATGGAATAAGTATGGGACTATCAATTGTTATTTCACATAACTAGAATTGCATGTTCATGGTCTTTCGAGCTCTAAACACGCACTAGCCTCACCATTGTGAAGCGAGGAGTTTAACATCATGCAATCAATTATGTTGTGGTTTACTGGGAAACGATTAGGAACTTTCGTGACGCCTAACCATTTAACCCAACTTAGCCTCACAACTACTTTGTTGAGTGGTGATGTGACATCCCAAGTTGGTCTTCATAACCCCCGTGTGCTGAAACCAAGCAAGGTGTTAGGTATATTTCTATCCAAACACCTTAACCTCTCTCGAGATTACTTCATGCTCCCCACATTCTATGTCCCGACCTGTAATGCCTTCGGGTTATTTCCCTGTTAAATAAATATGCTTTAGTGGTGATCAATCATAAAACAACCAACAAATCGAATGCAAGACGAAAATAACAATCAATAACTCAATTCCAAAACAATATCATAGAATTACAATCGTAATCCATGGCTTCAACCCTAGAGGAAGGGTTCTAGCCATTCATGTTCGTAAAACTACTCTTACACTACTATTAATCTACTCCTAAACTACATACTTACACAATATTATAGATGAGAAGGGAATTTGATAAACCCTAGATGAGTTCTCCTCTCCTCCCTCTTCACTCCTATGCGCCTGCACAAAATCGTGACCAAATGGAATTAGAGCTAAGGGTCCTATTTATAGTAAATGGAAAACGGTTAATTTGGCCTGCCGTGGAACTAAGCCCATGTCACTTGAGTGTATCGCGGAGTACCTATGACACGAGGCATCGCGAAGCTCACTCCTGAAATCACCCCGAAAATCGATTCTAGCAGCGACCCGCATTGGCAGCTGGTGGCACGCCTGCTTGGGCAGCGCGCAGCCTCTTGGCTGCGCAGCCTACTCGCCGTGGCACGTTGCCAACGTGCAGTGGGCCGCCTTTGGGGCAGCCTGGCTTGCCGTGGCACGCGTTGCCGACGCGCAGTGGGCTGCTTGGGCCTCCTCCTCGCGCCGCTTGCGTGTTGATTCCTTCAAGCCTCTACTTCACCAACTTGTGAATTAGCTCCTCAAAGTCACTCAAAACCTAAAAACAAAGGCTAATCATGTTGGTTAAATACATATCTTCACATTTATATAAAATTACATGAAAATGCATAAAATAACTTAGACAACACGATCTTCAATTTAAGTTAATAAAGCGTATCACGGCATGATATTTTTGCCCGTGATCACAACCCCATACTTAAACCTTGTTCGGTCCTCGAACAACCTTTTACCTATCATGCATATGGAGAGTCCTGCACATAACTAATTTCGCAAGATAAATCAAGCTACCATTATAATGTACGTAAGATACAAGTTAAAAATAGAACAATCTATGAAATACAACTATGTTAAGACTTCTAACCTCAAGAATCGACTCTCAACCTTCGCAAACTCATGCAAATCAACCTGATTAAGAAATCCCACATGAATTTTATCCTTCATTAAACATGTGCCCTCATAGAAAGAGAGTTACCCAATCACACGCAAAAACAATTTTTAATCACAACATGTGTGGGTATATAAAAAGAATTACACTCACTCTCACAAAGAATCCACATGCTTCATGTCATGACCCATAAGCTTGCCCTTAGTGTTTTACTCTCCACTAATTTGAGGATGTATGAATGTAAGATCAAGTAGGACTTTTTAGGTTGTAATGTAACTCGTAGCACAGTAGGTACTATTATGGCCGTAATAGTGACTATCTTTCCTAAGCGCTTAATACATCACCCTCATCACAACTTCCCCTCTTCCCTTACTTCACCTTTTATCCTTGGTAATTTTCTTTTTCCTCTTTGTTTCCTTTATTTAGCACTTTGGCTTTCTAGCAAGGAGTTTTATAAATAATTTTTCATTACTTTGTTTTCTTACTCCTTAACGATGATCAACCACTTTCCACACAAGTGCACCTTTGTCCTTTCTCAACTTCTACAACTTGCTACTTTTCATTTCTTTTCATTCCTCTCACTCCTTTTACTCTTCGTATTTTTCTTCTTCAAGCGCTAGGAGCTTTGGTTCAACTTCAAGGTTAATGAAAGAAAGGATTAAGCTTATGTTGCAAAATTTATCAAAGAATAGGCTCAAGGCTCAACCGGCTAACTAGGATTAATTTTTCGTAGGTAAAACGAGGGATAAAATTTAGGTTAATTCAAAGAAATGCCTAAATCATCTCCTACAATTCACATCCTTCATTTCGTTTCATACACATACCAGGCAAGTTCTAGACAATCCACAATAGCATAGAATACTCAAAAATCTTACACTCATGGCACATGCTCAATTCAGGACACATTCAGCAGGCTCTTACTCAGCTAATCACAAGAATTCAAACATTAAGCTTTGATTATATTGAGTCCAATTCAAGAGCCTAAGTGACTCAAACAAAGTTATACACTTGCATGCTTCAACACTGACCATACTTGCATCTCACCATCATGTACAGCACATAACAAGAACATCAAGCATCAATTAGCTACGGTTTCAAAAACCCGAC
>JACEIK010007935.1:9711-20067 GCA_018107945.1 Datura stramonium
AGTTAGAGGAATGGGTCCAGTCCCTTGGGTTCGATAATCCGGTTCTTAAAAAGAGCCACTATATTACTTGCACGACCCGTACACTTGCGGGCACGTCAGAAACCTCCATCCTTTCAGGGATCCAAGGTGGGGGAGGACCCCCAAGAGTTCGTGGATGAGATTAAAAAGATTACCCACATAATAGGTGTCAGCTCCTCTGCAAATGCTGACCTGGCTACCTACCAGCTAAAAGGGGTAGCCCAGGTCTGGTATAAATAGTGCAAAGAGGGGCAGCTGGCGGGAGCAGTACCGGTGGAGTGGGAGGAGTTCAACACAGCCTTCCTAGATAGATTTTTCCCTTGAGAGCTTAGGGAGGCCAAGGTAGCAGAGTTTATGAACCCGAGACAGGGAAACAGGACCGTAGAAGAGTATGCTCTGGAATTCACCAGGTTGTCCATATATGCTCTAGAGATGGTGGCCGAGACAAGGGCTTACATGCTAAAATTCATAAATGGAGGGTCGAACCTAGTCCTCGAAGAGTGCAGAACAGCAATGCTGATCAAAGATATCGACCACTCCAATCTTATTGTCTATGCCCAACAGATTGAGGCTGAAAAACTAAGGGATATGGAGATAAAGAATAAGCGGGAAAGGACTGGCCATTCAGATCTAACCATTAGAGGTCTGGAAGTAGCAACCGCCCATAGCAGCAGCAGCTACTGTAGAGGGCTCCAACAACCAGCTCAGCCAGCGCCCCTACCTTTCGGTCCCGCTAGGATCGGAGGGGTTGAGCATCTGGCTCTCAGTCTCAGAGCTACAGTGTTGGAAACAAGTATCCATCTTGCTCCAAGTGGGGCAAGCAAGAGAGTGTCTTCAGGGTCGAGAGGGCTATTTTGGTTGTGGATATCTTGGGCATCGGCTTAAGGAATGCCCATCAACAGGATGGGGGAGATCACAATCAACTACCTTAGCAGCTCCAGTAGGAAAACCGACTTAGCAGGCTAACACATCAGCTACGAAGGGTGGTCAATGCGAAAATCGTTTTTATGCATTATCATCTCATCAGGATCAGGAGAACTCACCGGATGTGATCACGGTTATTTTACTTATTTTCCATCTAGATGTGTATTCCCTGCTTAATCCGAGGGCCACACTGTCATTCGTGACTCCCTACGTAGTATTTCAGTTCGATATCAGTCCAAAAGTCCTATCAGAACCCTTCTTAGTCTCCACCCCAGTTGGCGAGTCAATTAGAGCCAGTCGGGTGTAAAAAAAATGGTCTATTAAAGGCTCAAAATTGGGATCAAGGGAATCATATTATTTTGGTAGGGTTATTTAGGCTAAAAGTGAGCTTAACAAAAATGACCTATGATCATATCCTAAGCAACCATCTGTAGCCTATGCAAAGACCAGTCAGGCAAGTTCTAGATCTTCAACACAGAACTGAACTACGTATCAAACCTCACTCACTCATGGCACATGACTTATATTCACTTTACCTGTCTGATTTACACATGTATTAACAAGACTACTCATGCTAATTCACTAAATGAAATCAAAATATCCACAAAAACCATGCATGCAGTCACAAGTACATAGCTAATGCATCAAAAAAAAAATTAACAAGGTCAATTTTTTCAGAAATCCAAAACTAGTGCACTTTCATTGGCTGAGTACTCCTAAGCTATTTTCTAATTAAACAAAAATCACAAAATAATAAAATAAAATCCTAAACATGTTGGTTCTACTAGATAGCATGCCTGAGGAAAAAGAAACACGACAAGAAAAATCCTCTGATGAGTCCAAAAATCACAAGTACACCTCCTCCCCCTGCCTTTTTTGAAAATTGTGCTTCGTCCCCGAAGTATGAACTACAAGAACAGAGAGAAGGGAACATACATGTGGCTCTCTAAGTGCTCCTATCATCCTATAGAGGAGGTACCACCGCTGCAATCGTGGCGCTAGCAGTGGCCGGTGCACTCAATGGTGTGTCAACAGGGGGAGTGGTTACCCCCTCAGTAGTATAGGCCATCTCTACAGCCTCTGTGGTGATCGGGGCTGAATGTGGCTCGCCCGAAGGTTCCTTTCCACTAGCAAGCTCAAGCGAAACCATGGTAGAGTTTCCTGCTCCTTTAGCTCGCTCCTGCAGCTCAAACATATGTGAGCCATGAGTATGCAGGCTCTCTGCTCGTGCCCACTTGAGTTCTCTTCTTTCTTTCTTTCTCTTCTTCCTCAAGATCTCTTCTCCAACATCCTCGGAGACTCTTCTTTCCTTTTCCTTTACAGCTGTCATCAGCTCCCAATAAGCCACCAAGTCAATCTCTTCATCTAGCTCTTCCTCAAGGTTTGGAAGAGTGGGGGCTGATATGTCTGCCGGTTGTCGTGATGACAACTCGGCTACTTGGCTCCTAGGAGCCCCCAACTCCTCACGGAGACTGTCGGCATCCGTCTTCTCTGCCATACGCATGTTGAATCATCTTTCAAATCTGTCAAGGCGAGCATGTAACTCCTATGCTGCTGTGTCAATTTCTGATTTTACCTAGGGCTTTATATATCATGCCTGAATTTTTCTTTCGACCGTGGTTAATATCTTGTCCAATTTTTGGAGGAAATCTTGGGGCACTAGGACGTATCCTGCTGGAGTATGAGTCGGCAGGCTAGGAAGTGGTGTAGAAGAAGTGTTGGGAGCTGCCTCTGAATGATCAGTTTCTATAGCCGGTGTCTCGCTCTGCTCCTATGAGGTGGGGGCATTCACCTGTGTGCCCCCTGCTGGTTGGGTCTGTGGAACTACCGTGGGAAGTCGGGCTCGACTCACTGGGTTCATTTCATCCCAGATCAAGCCAATTTTTGCTATCCTCTTCCCTCTAATCAAGAACTCCTCACCCCGTCACACCGGCACTTCTGCCTCTTTGTATATGCTGAAAATGAGGTTCGGGAATAGGATGGTAGTGCTCAATACCACAGTCTAATCTCGTATTTCCTCTGTGATGATCCTCAGATGTTGATGGGGTATCTGGTCATGAGGCATGCCACTAGAGCTGCTCTGCCTGCACTCGAAGTGTTGTCATTGACTGTTGGTGCTAATCGGTGCCGCACTAATATCCAGCAGGCTTTTCCTATGAAGTTGAGTGAGTTTTTGAACCTGCTTTCCACCTGAGACCCACTCTGCTTCCTCTTTGTCCTCAGCTATAACACCCGCCAACCACTATAGCTGCCTCTATTTCTCCTCAAATCCCAGCTAATTTGCTTCAGTGCCTCCACTCGATATTCATATTCCGGTGTGGCATGTAGAGGTATGAACTGCAGCTCATATATGATCCAAGAGATGGTGCGCTTGAAGATGTCGACCTCTCATCCTCTGACCATAACACTCTCCAGTCTGGGTTGGTCTTTCACTTTCTGCCCCTTTTTTTCCTTTTCCTACATGGTTGCTAAGTAGTTGGTGTAGAACTCATGAACTATCTCTGAAGTGTACTAGTCCGAAGTCCTAACCATCCATTCAAGCCGATAAAAGCTTAATATCTACTTCATCTCCTCTACTTCATTTAATGTGTTTGTGAGGATCTGCGGTTCTTCTTGGATGCTTCGCTTGGGTTTGTTTTTAGCGGTGAGAGCAATTCCCTGTTCATAGATTTCCTGTGCTTCGGGCACTCTCCACCGGATGGTACAACTCTCCCTAGGCAGAATCTGCTACTGCGTAGCATTAGGAGCCTCCTCCTATGACTAAGAACTACCACTTGCCTCTATGGATAGCCTCAGACCCTTCTTATGCATTTGAGCCCCTTCCCAACTCCTGATTTCCTTTCTTAGCCCCCTCCTACGACTGGGGAGCTTCAGCAGATATGGCAGTAGCTGCAACAGCTTGAGCTTTGGCCTTTGCCCTAGTGGTACGGGTCCCATCAATGTCTAATGTATCGACCCTGTACTTCTCAACTGAACAACTAGGGAATTTCCTGCTTGCTCAGATTAAGAAGTCTCATCATGTAGTGTCCTCCGGGAAGTTACTTTGGATGCTTTACGCTTGACCATCATTGTACCTGTAGAAAAGAGAGTTAGAATTCCATACCTGAGAAAGAAAAGAAAGAAGTAAAATCCTCTGTATCTAACCACGGGTCAACAGTACAGGTCGTACCTTAGAGGTACAACTCGTATGAAGTCCCATGAAATCTTTGTTGCACATTATGACTCCCAGGTATGACTCGCACCACGAAGGCATGATCCGTACCTTGAGTCGTATGAGGATGCCTCTTCGCTGACAATTTCTCTATATTTTTCTACGACTCATGGTACCACCCGTAGGTCGATTCCACGAGTCATATGAAGGATCGTACTGCCTCTTATGGACTTGACCCTTTCCAGATCTTTGGTACGAATCCTTGGTACAAATCGTAGTGGCAAACCACAAACCGTACCATAGTTCATACCTCAGCTCACTTCTAGTTTTAACTTAGGACAGTCCCAACGAGCCATCCTATGAGTCGTAGTGTCAAACCACCAGTTGTAGGAAGTATTGTGAAGCCTGTCCCTGTCTCAATTTTGGTCCAGTTTACAGGGAGTTTGAAATCATGTTTTTAGTACTCAGGAATCCCTAGGTCTAGGCATGTAGTTCAATCCATTTTGTACTACTCATCCTCCCCTTTTTATTCACTACCCGTAACTCAATTTTAAATCCTTCAATGCACAAGTTCATCAACTTTAAAATTATTCCCAGTCGCACATAGTCCTGTAAAACCCCCGGTCATTGTCTCTTTCAAATTGTTTTTTCAAACAAAGAAATACACTTACTTTTTGCTTCTTACTTCGACTGGTAGTCTGAAATTAGGGTTGAGATGAACTTGCTTGAGCAAGAAATTGCTCGATTGTTCTTTGTTTTTGAGTTACAGGTGTAAGGGAGTCATGAGTATGTTTCGTGAGTTCGGTTTTGATCTCTTGGTAGAGGGGTCTGCTTAGGTTTGAAGTTTAAATAAGTGAGGGGGCAGATTTAAAAACCTGGGTTGAGTCGTGTTATTTCAAGGATTTTGACCCAGCACGACTCGTACCATGAGTCGTAGGAAGACTCCACGACCCGTCCCTTGAACCCGTAGTTCAGAGAGTTAAAAACTTACCTGGGGACCTACGAGAGCCCCTTACGACTCGTACCATGTGGGTACGGTCCATATGATGACTCGTAGTCTTTACCTTGCATAGCTTGCATGGTTCAAAAGAATAGTAAGTACTACGACCCGTACCCTTGAGTTACGGGTCGTAGGACCAACCTTACCCTGAACACCTTCACTGAAGCACCTCTCTGATTCTCTCCACAACTCATGCTACGACTCATACAACTCTCTCACGAGTCGTACTAAGAGTCATAGCACCTTCTTTTCTGTAATTTTTCTGCCACCAGTTTTTGTTTTTCCCTGCACACTGAACACACATTAGTTAAATCACTTGGGTTTCCTCTCAAGAAGCGCTTGATTTAACATCACGGCACGACACAGTGGCCTGGTTACTAAGAATTCACCAAGCCACCACTTTGGTTGCCTCCCAAGAAGTGCCTGATTTAATGTCGCGGCACGACACAAGTCTCTTGACTACTCAAACTTCGTCAAGAAACTCACATTCATTCTCAATTGCTGAGACTACGTTGTACTCCTTTGGTTGTTGCATTCCCCGGTAGATGTTGAAAGTAACCTCTTCTTTATTCAGTCTAAACTTTAGTTGGTCAGCCTCCACATCCACTAAGGTCCTCCCAGTAATAAGGAATGGTCGCCCCAAAATGATGGGGACCTCATAATTAACCTCGCAATCTAGGATCACGAAGTCTGCTGGGAATATGAATCTGTCAACTTGCACAAGCACATCAAATAGGATACCCACTGGCTTCTTAATAGTTCTATCAGCCATCAGTAGCCGCATGGTAGTCGGTGTGGGGGGTCCCAAGCCCAATATCTTGATCACAGCCAATGGCATCAGGTTGATGCTTTCTCCCAGATCACAAAGTGCCCTTGAGAACTCTACATTGCCAATGATGCAAGGGATCGTGAAAGCACCCGAATCTTCCTTCTTCTAGGCCATGACTCATGTAGTTATGGAACTACAATGGTGTACATTATCTATAGGCTCATAACTCACTGACCTTTTCTTTATCACCGGGTCCTTCATGAACTTAGCATATCTCAGCATTTGTTCCAACGCCTCAACCAATGGTATGTTCACAGATAATTATTTGAGCATTCATAAGAATTTTTGGAACTTACCATTCTCCGCCTTCTTTTTCATTCTTTGGGGGAATGGTGGCGGTGGTCTTGGGATAGACTTGTAAATCTGTGTTGCACCTTGTTCCTATTCGGGCCCTTTTTTACCAGTTGTGGCCTCAGGCAACTCAGCATTCTCAGCACCTTCCATCTCAGCATAACTTTCATGTTCTTCAATTACACTCTCTTTCTTCCTTTCAACTACAACCTAAAGAGAGGGATCAATTGTGATCTTACCACTCCTAGTCATCAACGCCATGCAATGGTCATCATTCCTTGGGTTCTGGACGGTGTTTCTAGGTAGTGTAACCTTCTATCTCGGGTTCAGCGATGCTTATAGTTGCCCCAGCTACTATTTAATCTTCTTGATGGCTGTCGCGTGAGATTCCACTCTTTGGCCCATGCTTGATATATTGCCTCAAATCTCCTTCAACTGATCATCAGTAGACCTCACCTTTTTTAGCATCTAAGCCAGCATTCTCTCTAGCTTTGACATTCCAGCCTCCCCCTCTCGTGCATTGGGAGGTACATATGTTCTAGCTTGGTGATTGCGATAGCCGTCATTCCTTCTCCACTCTCCTTCGCGCTCACGACCTCATCTCCTGTCTCTATACGCATTTCGGTTGTATTTATCTATGCATTGGTTCTGACCTTAGTTTCAGAAACCTTGGTGTGTTATACCCCAGGAACCCAAGGATAAGATCTGGGAGTCAAAATGGTGAAAAACTAAAATTTCGCACCACATCACAAAATGATTCTTGAAGTGGCACGTGAGAAGTGACCACGAGTTGTGAGGTGACTTGTGGTCAAGCAGGGCCTAGCAAGGTGTGGGGTGAGGCCACGAGCATGACCATGAGTCATGGTCAGACCTCACGACTCGTGAGGTCATCCGTGGCATGGATTGAGAGGTTGGCCAGTGTTTGTGGCGGTGGGGGTCACGGGTGGTGACCATGATTCAAGGACAGCCACCACGATTTGTGGGGTCCCTAGTGGGGTCCCCTGAGTGAATTGGGCAGTAGATTTCACGACTCTATGCCACGAGTCGTTGGCCTTGGTCACCAATCGTCCAGTCCCTCGTAGGGACTGGCAGTCAGCAAATTTATGCGATTTCAGTAAGGGATTTTCCGTAATTCCTAAGTCCTAGGGGCCTATACTACGCCGTTTTAACATTAGAAAAAAGGTTAGTTTAAGAGGGAATAGACTAGTCTAAGTCCTCATTCATGCATGCAAAGGTTTGGGAAGGAGATAGAAGGGTGAACTAGGTGATTTCAAGGTGATCTTCATCAATTTCTTCTTGGGATTTCAAGGGAAGTTAAGAATCAGTTATTCCCAGGTATGTAAGGCTATTAATGGGTGATTTCACCACATCCATGCCTATCCTCTATGATTTTTTACAGAAATTTTATTAAAAACTCACGGGGTTTTGAAGATGATTTTTATAAAAGTCTAATGATTTGATAATGGATTTTGTAATTTTAGAATCTCATCATATTCTATGGGTTTTGATCAGCTTTCATTATTTAAATCATTTATAATTTTATCGATTTTTATTTTTATAAAATTGAGCCTAATTATGCATGACCCATGATGAATCAATTTATGATCATCTCTTCAAATGATGATATTTACGAACCCAACGTGATTTATAATTTGAATTATGGATTTATGACATTACCCATCATGATTTTCTGAATTTCAAGCTATATGCATAATTTACAAGTATGTATGAACCTTATGAATCATGAATTATATTTTGGTCAACTCATGGGCCTCGTTTCATGGCTAGTTCACGAATGCACAAGTATATTTATCATTATAATGATNTTATAATGATTTAACTAGACCATGAATTCATGTATGTTATACTATGAGCGGTATATATGTTTTGGGAGTAGTATCAAACACCAAGTAGGTTCGGGGCTCAGGTTAAGCCCCAGACCTCATAAATTACGTGCCATCGTAGGTATGTTGGGACCTCCTATGGGACTTTCCCTGGCCCAAATGGCCCTTTTCATGGTGACGTCACACTTTCATAGTTTGACCCTTGGAAAGGTACGGACACCCTCCCGACTAGGGTTACAAGTCAGGCTTCATCTGTGCGCATATGGGGTATGTCAGTTAAGAGAATCTCCCACTGTTCCTCATGACTTATGCATGTTTATGATTATGTATAGTTGCTCAAGTCATGTTCAATAAAGCTTTTCTCTTATAATTATGATTACGATTGCATTATGAATGTTTGAAAACCTTGAGCCTTATGTTATGTTATAATGCTTATGATATGAGCATGATGCCCTAATCTTATGATCCTTTATGATCTTTATATGTTTTAAATGTTTGTTCTACTTATCTTGCATACTCATTACATTCCACGTACTAACTGCATACTTTCTATGTTGTATTGTTTCATGATACAGGACCTAGCTCTCAGGCTTACCCTCCTCAGTAGCTCCCCAGAGTTCGCTATCAGCTTATTTGGTGAGTCCTAATGTTCTGAGGGCTATATGTTCAGACTCTATGCTTTTCTTTCAGTTTCACAATGGTTGGGTTAGTTGGGGAGTTGTCCTATCAACCCATTTTTCATGATTAGAGGCTTTTCAGACTACAAGTTGTATTCAGTCGTCATGTATGGATTGTGTATTGTCCTTTCTCTGTATTTATGACATGTTTACATTTTCCTATGTTAAGTCTTTCGCTTATGTGGTTGAATTAGATGTACGCTCATGCCATGGGTTGACTAGGGGTCTCTGGGGGCTCCTTGTCCCGTGTCTACAATCCTGGTGTACGTTCAGGTCATGACGAACTTGGTATCAGAGCCATAGGTTTGATGTTTCCTAGAGAGTCTGAAAGCCGTATTAAGTAGAGTCTTTTTCATAGGTGTGAAGCGCTCCACACTTATGACGAAGAGGATACGAGACGTTTAGGAAATGTTCCCTTCTTTCATGATCTATTTCATGCGATGAAAAGTCCTCTACCTTTCTAATTATAGTTGATATTCGAGGATGAATGTTCCTAGGGGGGAGGATGTTACACCCCGTAAAATCTAGTAATTAGAAAGCGTACGCGTGGATTTATGATGAATAAATAGAGCTTGACGGGTGTAGGAAAAGTCATGGAAGCAGGGTCGGACGGGACCAGCGCGACGCGCCAGCCAGCAGTACACTGGCCAGCGTGGGGCGCCAGGTCTATGGCGCTTTGAGAGGCACGGGGCGCCAGGCCTGTGGCGCTTTGAGAGGCGCGGGGTGCCCCCCTTCCACCGACCTCCTATATATATATACCCCCTTAGCTTAATTTTTTCAAAAGAGATCCATGGCCATAGAATAGTACAGCACGCGAAATTCAACTATTTTTCATCCGATTACGCTGTCAAACGTCGTCCAAATTCATGTTAACATCGGGTATCGAATTTTAAGCCCGCAGGGAGCATTTCTATGGAGTTATTTTCGTGAAATTCGCCTGTAAAATCGTAGCTCCGCACAGCAAAAATTGTCAAAATTGCTCCAAACTAATTTCTATATGATCACAGGCTTCAAGGAAGCATTTCTCCCTTTTGAACTCTCGGGAAATTATACGCTTTCGGCCGTAATTTGTTGAGTTGAAGTATAGTTAATATTAGTATTAAAAGTTATCATTTTTAGCCAAATTGAGTATTAAACTAGTCTCATTCTCCCAGTAATACAGTCACCGTTGTAAAGAGTTGTTTAATACGAACTGAAACTCGCCAATTAATCAGAAATCAGTGATCGAGGTATGTTAAGGCGAATTCCTTCAGCAAGTTAGTTCCTTTAGCATTATAACTCAGTATGAGTCCCAGTAAAGCAGCCAGAAGCATATATATTGTGATAAGCTATTGTTATTAGCTGAGACCAGTATTTTGTGTTTAGTTTGGGATTGACTTTGCCTGTATAGCCCTCCATAACCAACCCTAGGGTTACTAGTTGTGTCAACACCCACCAGGGGAGAGATGACGTCGCTCCAAGGAGCAATATGCCGTTCGCGAGGGATAAAGATAGGGTCCCAGGTCCTCATACAGTCCATTCCTGTTACACCCCGTAAATTCTCGACACATAGATGGCCTACTCGCATGTTGGTTAAGAGTTTTTGAATGCCATACATGCTAGGAAAAGGCCCGGGGAAAGAT